>DWGR01000008.1:0-62306 GCA_018247715.1 Heliconius burneyi
TTAAAAAAATGTAATATTCACTCAAAACTATAATAATAGTCGTAAGCAGTAATTTATTAGCCAAATATCTTTAAAAGGTAATCTAACAGCTCGTTTATCTGGTTCAATCTTCTACGGGAATGCTCTGCTATCGCTGATGATATCCTGGAGAACTGTCAAGAACTGGCAGAGCCTTTCTTCGTACTGGTTGCAATCGGAAGTCCACGGCTTATACTTCGCCCCGGATGTCATTATAAGGGGACGAGTCGTATTTGTTTCTATTTTCGTAGCAGTTTGTGCTATTGGTAAGTTATAAGAAATATTTGGTCGTCAAAGATATTATAATAATTATTATTTTACCGTATGAAAGCTTTATTTTACTTTGTTATTTTCTTCTTCCACGCTCTCTGCTCACATTAAGCAGGGTAAGAACATAAAGTGTTGAGTCACATCGTTTTCCACTTACCGTATAACATTTAAGTTGTTTTCTAGCCAATTCCCACTGTCTTATCTTTTCAAAGCGGGAAAAAAGAAGTAATTTAAATATGTTCAATAATTTAAATCGCATCCAGCTCACCTTACTTAAATTTTCTTTTATGTAAACAGTACTAAATGGTTGGAGCTCAGTGTGAGATCATTTCTGCATTTACCTTCTAGATAAAACGTCGCTTAGAGCGCTTGCATGTTCCCATATATCATACAAACCCAAATGAATATAGATTTTTATTTCACAATTTACTGGTTTGTGACATTTTTATTTGAAAATTTAGTAGATTTGACGAAATGATGGAAAAGTAAAATTACTCCATTATTATCACTCACATTTCGCTTCCGGCTTTGTTCGCCTTTTCCCTTCATAGCAGTGTAGGCAGAGGAAACCTAATGTTAAGGCACTCTTGACGCGACGGTAGTGGGTACGATTCCGACTCGGGTGAGGGAAATATTTAAATATGACTATGTTTCGCTTTAGTGGAACACATGTTAAGTATGATGTCCGCAACGGGCTTCGACTGTCCACCGGGAGAATACTTTGAACGATACATCCTGTCCTCTCATGGATTCTTATTACAACCCTGTAAGTTATAATTGCTATTTGTTCACTCAGCACTCGTTCTGTTATTTCATGTTCATGTTAATAATTAATTATGAAAGACATATTAAAATATTAGAAGTGAAGTGTATTTACATATGTTTGAAATTTATTACATATACTCTACTCTACTCTAAGTCTAAGTAAATCTTAAAGGTCGAAATCTAGCAACTAAGCTGCTTTAACAATCTTTCTTAAAATCATCGCTTAAGTATTATAATAGGTCTGAATTGGTATAATTTTCTCAGCCCCACATTTTATCAAGCCTTTGGCAAGATACGACCATGTGTTAAGATACTCTATCTTTTTTTTTAAAAAAAAAAGCATGGCAAACGAGAGTACGGGTCACCTGATAGTAAGTGATCACCGCCACCCACGACACCGCATAACACCAGAGGAGCTACTGTTGCTTTGCCAGCAATTTGCCTGAATTCAAAGTATAGCGTGTTGAGTGGCGAAAACGGGGGAACAGGGGAAACAAAATGATTATTAAATCCTCTGATTCGAACTCACAAACGTCGCGTTTATAGGCCCTGAACTCACTAGTCTACAAAGGTTTCTTTAATTTATTTTATTTGCAAAACTCGTTTAAACTTACTTAATTTCCGCAGACGAGTACACACTCTGGCTAGCAATACCAATATTCATACTGAGTAAATCAGCAACAATCCTATGGAACTTTCAAGACCTGATCATCATATTGGTAAGCATGGGCCTGGCGTCGCGCTATCACAGGATGAATTCCTTCGTCAAAGTTGTTGTTAGATATGAGAAACGTGATAAGAGTGTTAAAAAGGTTAGTCTTGGGTAAGAATAATGTTACAACAAATAGAGTACTTTTTATGATTCTAGTTGTATATTTTAAAAAATCATATTTCTGTTGCCAGTCGTGGCAAGGTACAAGTGTGTGACTGTAAATACGACAGGTTGTGGGTTCGATTCCCATTCGGGGAAATAAATTATTGCATATTTTCATTTCTTCGCTCCGCGCTTCCAGTAGCACGCTTGTGCCCCTGAGCTACTAGAAGGTATAATTTAATTTCTGATAAAGTTCGCTTAGAGAACGAACCTGCTAACAGTCTATTAAGGAAATCTTAAAAAATATAATATCAAGGTTTCGAAAATTTCGAAAATATATTATAATCAAGAAGTAGAGATTGAAAAGCTTCAATTTTTTTCGGTTGTAACAGAGTGGAAATAGAGAACCCCAGCTTAAGTCTCTCTGTTCTCTAATTTCCGAGATACTGCGTATTGAGTTACAGATTTAAGCGCTGTGCTCTGTATACCAGAGCGGGAAAATGAATATAATATAATCATTCCCATGTATGGCAACGCTGAGCCTCTGTGTGACAAGGTAAGGAAAATAATATAAAAAAAATTGTTTCGGCAGTATCCCGCACACAGTAGGGTAGGTAGAGTTCGTTCCCCACTTTCTGCCGAATTCTTGAGGCATTGCGTGTTGAGCGGCAAAACTCAATGCCGCGCTTTTCTTCGGCACCAGAGCGAAGAAATGAAAATATAAACCTAAATATTTCACTTCCTCGAGCGGGGAACCCACGACCGTCGCGTCACAGTCACAGTACAAGGGTACCGCATCCTTGTGCTACGACGGCCTAGTATGTTAGATGCTACAGACATAAGAAAATATATATTATTTTCTTCTTTATTAATCTTTCACAGGCCAAAATACATTTCTTTTATAATGTAAATATTTGGCGTAAAATACGTCGAGCGTATGTCAAACAATCGGCTCTAGTGAGGAGAGTTGATAAAGAACTGGGCCCCTTAGTGTTGTTGTCTAATTTGAACAATTTATATTTTATCTGTCTACAACTATTTTTAGGTATACGGTAAGTTTTCATTAAAATGTTATATTTTTTAATCAGCCTCTCGCTATCACTGTCCACTGCTGAACATAGGCCTCCCTCATCGAGCACCAACCATCCCGGTCTTGGGCTTCTCGCATCCATCCGATGCTACCTTCTTTAAATAGTCTGTCCATCGTGCTGCAGGGCGTCCTACACTACGCTTGCCTACGAGTAAACTAAGATCTAATTTCACCTCGTCGAAATATCTTCACAGTTATTAACATTTATTGTATTTTACTATTATAGTTATTTATAAAATACTGGAAAATCATTTATTATTCCTTTATTATTTAAATGTAAACACTTATATAACTCTAACTAGAACAGATCCTCAACTAAACGAGGCCCTCGCTTTGTACAGCAGTTATTATCGGCTCAAGTAGCTTTCGACTTAACTACGATACTTGGCTACGTTATCAATACAAATTAAATAAAAACACTTGAATATAGTGAACTGTAACTAACAGTTATTTAATATAAATCTAGATCTCTAGATCTAGATCTAAGTAATAAAGTATGAAAATTGCATATTGAGGCCATTCGTAGCGCAGGGGCACAAGTGTGTGACTGTTAACGCGACTGGTTGTAGGTCCAAGCCCGACTCGAGGAAATGAAAAATAATTTAAATATACATTTTCATTTCTTCACTCTAATTTTGAGGCGAAGGACGGCGTTGAGTTCCGCCAACGCTCCTAGGCTTAATACACGATACTTATGGAATTCAGCAATAAATGGAAAACGGAGTAACTTAACACTACGTTATCTATGTCTCCCTGTTGTGTGCGAGATACAGCGTGAAGCTGATTAAAATTTAAAACTAAAAACATATATTATTATATATTCCAGGCAACTAGATGGAACATTAATTAACCACATATACTACTTCTATTCCTTGAGCTGGTTACTCTTTCGAGCGTGCAGCGTGGTTCTTGCGGCGGCTGATGTGAACCTTCATTCAAAGAGGGCTTTACCTTACTTGTACTCTTGTCCGAGTACTTATGATAATATAGAGGTATAGTTTTATTTTTTTGCTTCGTGTTATTATATGTTATATATTATATGTTTCACACATAATAGGATAAGCAAAGGGAACCTGGGACCCAATGTTAAGATAGTTCGTCCTCCATTAAGACACTTCCTTACTCCAGTTTTCTCTATTTTTTATTTAAATAATAGAGTTATGTGTAAAGTATTATTTACTATTTACACGCGAGATCGCACACAAGGTAGAGTAGGCAGAAGGAAACCAGTGTTCAGACACTTCGTACCCCATTGTCAATCGAATTCTGGAGGCAGGTTGAGTGGGGGAACTCAACGCTGTTTCTTCTGAGTGGAAATCGAACGTATAACCATCACGTCTACGTTTACAGTCAAACGTTATCTCATCGCGCTACTATGGTGAAAGTTTCTATGAAAGTACATACAACATAGTAGACTGAGATCCCCGGGCCCCCAGACCTACGTCATTTTAACGAAGCTGTAATTTTGAGAATTATTAGTTTAATATATCATTAGGACGGTATGCATACTTACTTACTTAAAAGTAGGGTATTGGGATCTTAGGCTATTGTGAAAATCGTACTAAATCCGTAAAAAACCCGAATTTTAAAACTTTTAAAAGCGCACAGTTAAATAAAATATAACTTTTCACAAGAAAATTATAAGGTTTTCAGATAAAAAGGCTTAAATATCAATTAAGCCACGACGACGTGGTTTTAAGCGGGATGGGCTTTTTTTCTTTGGATCGGCAGAAACTTTTAGAGGTTGGTTAAGCATTTATATATTTGTATTTCCTTAACAACGTTTACTCCTTACTGGTCTCGAAAGTTTTTATGAAATACATTCTAAATATACATATATTTCTTTAGCTTTATTCTGTATTCTTATACATAGCAGTGTGTAAACAGAAGGAATCTCGGAAGTTAGTAGAGTAGCGAAACTCAACGCCGCGCTATGCCTCGTTACTAGAGCGAATAAATATTAATAATAAATATATTTCATTTCCTCGATTGGAAATCGAACCCACAATGTGTTGCGTTTACAGCCGCACGCTTGTAACTGGCCTCTACATATTAAAGAAAAATATCAATATTAGCATTATCAAGGTATAGCATTTTTAAGGTAATATTACAGTTTTACGTTTCTTAATACATATTATACAAAAACAAACTAATGATTATAAAAAAATATACTACACATTCGTTTTTTTTTATATTTTCCTTTTTTTAATATTTGAAAACATCATTTTTTTTAACAATTTCTTTTCTAATTTTTCAGGTTGCAGCTGCGATTGTGAAATACGAACTGATACTAATACAATTTGATAAATAATTTTAATAAAAAAAGTTTTTTGAAATAAAATATCTGTATATATATTTATTATTTTATATTTACGCATGTTGCTAAAACAATTGTAAGATAGAAAAAAAAATATTACGGAGTATTTAATCACTAAACTTTATAAGGGACCCTTACTACCGAGTAACTGATATACAACGGACAGCCGAATCTCCCTGGGGATGACATTTATCATGTGCAGGGAAGCACTATGAAAAAAAAGACGTTTACGTTTTAATTCCTGTTTTTAGATATCTAAAGAGTTTCCAGAAAAGATTTATCCGTAAGATCCGTGGAATAACTATATCCAATTTTAAGCATTAGAAGATATTATGATAGAGATAGAGCCAATAGTAGCCAGACCTTTTCCATTTTATAAAGCCCGTGAGTACTATTAAGGAATGTGGATCTTAGGTGTAAGATCCTACATTTTAGGCAAACAGTATGCTAAAAATAGTATCTAACTTTTCAAATTTATGAATTTAAATTTTTATATATATTTTTTAACATAATTATTGCCAAGAATGGCAACCTTAGCATGCTTTCAGCCCTCTGCCGGACACTTCTAAACTCTAATAAAATACAGGCGCATACAGATGTACTTTCTCTATCAAAATACATTCAGTCAGATCATATTTTTCTTTCATCTTTATTTTATACATCCATATCAAAGTTTAAGTATGCGGATAAAAGCCAAAATATTATATAAATATATATTTATGAAGTTTGTTCTTCACTGTACAAGGATATTCCTATCAGAACGTAATAAAATATAAAGGGATAAACCCTTTAGAAATCCATTCAACCTTTGTATCGTAAAACGCTGATGCACAGATATTGTAACCTTGTACTCTTTAAATAAACTTCACGCTCTATCCCATATGTAGCAGGATAAGCAGAGGCAACCTAGTGTTAAGACACTCCATTTCCATCTTTTTGCTGAATTGTTCGAAACATTAGGTGTTACATTCACTTAACGCCAGCCTGTTGCCTTGGTAGACCTTCGTTGCCATAACGATAATAAAATATTAATGAATAATTTATTTGAATGAGGATAGGACTCACAGCTGTCGCGTTACAGTCCCTTGTAAAACTGCGCCACGACGGGCTTTTTTAGAATCACGCTGTATCCTGCACATAGCAGGGCAGGCAGAGGAAAGCTAGCTGAGGGGACCTAAATAAATAAGTGACGTACTTCTTTTTCCAGTCCAAAACTGTTCTCGGAAATATTATCTATATATATATATATATACATATATATATATATATATATATATATATATATATATATATATATATACATATATACATATATATATAATTAATTGGATCCCATACGATCTTGGTGGAAAATATTTCAATAAGAAAATATAAGCAATATATAAAATATAGACCGTAGATTACCATAAAAATAAAGGTTTCCAGTTTCGTCTCGATAAACTTGATTTAAGTGGAGATAAAGCTTACCCTCGAACGCCGACGATCGGATACTTGAGAATAAATTGAATAATTCTTTCTCATAAGTTATATAGTAACATGTTTGTAGGTATTTATATAATAATTAGGCCGTCGTGGCGCAGGGGCACAAGGGTGTGACTGTAACGCGACGGTAGTGGGTTCGATCCACACCCGAGGAAATGTAATATTTGTTTACGTTTATATTTCCATTTCTTCGCTTTGGTATCGAGGCAATGGGTGGCGTTGAGTTCTCCCATTCAACACACAATGCCTTCAGAATTTGACAGAATGTGAAAAAGTGTCTTAATATTAGGTTCCCAGATTCCTTCGACTACCTCGCTATGTGAGGGATACAGCGTGGACAATCATAAAGTGATCTCTTCTTCTTGTATAGAAATAATTTAATATAATAAAAAATATATTTTACAAACAAAACAGTCAACATTCCTTGACCTCGTCTTCTGCAGTTGATAGCTGCTTGTTATAGGAAAAATATTAATTAGTTCATATAAAAATTTTAAGTGATTATTAAAATAAAAGTCGATGATTTTTGAAAATATTTGTATTTTTATTCTACATACATTCAACATTTCCAAAATACGACCTTACTAATTGAACGTCTCTCCTCATTCTAGTGGAGAGGTACTATTGCTATACAACAATATTTACATTTTATTTATTGCATTTTCAATACATTTATATGGCCGTTGTGGCGCAGCGGCACAATAGTGTGACTGTAACGCGACGGTTGTAGGTTCGATCCCCACTCGAGGAAGTGAAATATTTATTTTCGTTTAAATTTCCATTTCTTCGCTCTGGTATCGGGGCAAAGCGCAACGTTGAGTTCTGCCACTCAACACGCGATGCCTTCAGAATTATAAAAATAAAATAAGCAACCCAAAATATGATCTTAAATTTCCTCTTTTTCCTTTTTAAGATTTCGTTGTAATAAAATCTATAAATTCTAAACGCATTGGGGATATTGGCACAGCATTTGGCAGACGAAACCTTACTGCTAATCCATTTAAGAAATATAAATATTTTATCTTTTAAAGGTCAGCCTGACTCAGTGGTTCAGTGGATTATGGGTTCAGGTCCCATTCGGGGGAATAAAATTTACAAATCATATATAACTGTTACGTGTCTTTGTCTGTTCAGTAATTTTAAATATAGATGTAACTGTATTAAAAATAGAAGTAAAAAAGCTTTCGATCTCTCTATAAATATTAAGAAAGAATTTTGCGAAGATTTGATCTTCACGAAATAGTTAAATTTCTAATAGCATATAGTACAAACAATATTTATTATTTTTTGTTATATATAGTTTTACGTTTAATAATTCGTTTTAAGAGTAATAATTGTGTCAAAATGTACATTTTCTTACTTATAAAATATGTTAAAATTATGTATTTAGATATTGTTTAATCTTACATTTAAAATAAACTTAAAAGGTGTGATTTGTGAACATTTACATTTATTTAATTTTTTTTAGAAAACCTATTAAACAGTAAACGTAGCGAGATTCGAACCCGACCCAACCGTCAAACGATAATTTCAAGGCGGGTTCAAATCTTACTACGATAAGATTTAAATTTTTGTGATTGTCATCATTATAATAAAAATATTACAATTTTTAACAACATCTCTAAAGTAATCATAAAATAAATACATGTAACTACAAAAGAGGAACAGTATTTCACTCTAACCATTAAATATTGAAATATAAGCTTATAAAATAAATATATTTGTTCAATGTTTAATTAACAGAATATTTTAGCTTCACGCTGTATCCCGCATACAGCAGGGTGGGCAAAGGGAACCCACTCAAACCCAAATTCAAGTAAATATTTCATCTCCTCGAGTATGGATCGAACCCACAACCAGTCGGTTTTACAGTCACACTTTTGCCCCTGCGCGACGACTGGGAAATATACATTGACAAATGTATCATTTATTGAAACAAAAGATATTTTCTGTACTCGTATAATATTAGTAATTTATTGACATAAATATTTATTGACCAAGAAATATAGATTTTTTTATATTATCTTCTACTTGAACCTACATATACACATAATATGTTACACTTCTAACTAATTCTGACTTACATTATATTTGGAAAAATAATTTTAATACAAATTTTGTAATTGTTATACATTAATTATTAAAACATTAAGAAACACTTTCATTATATTACAGAAGTTCTCATATCTATTCTAAATGATAAAACATGAAAACAATTCAAAAACTAAAAAAAAGAATAACAATTTCATAATATTGAGCGTTAAACCTTCCTACATCTTCTAAAAAACGTTAAACCACTAATATCTTACTTTAAAATCACTTAACTGCGTTTCTATAAGAACAGTTTCAGTTGTTTCCTGCGTGGGCGTGGTCGTGGGCATCACTGAAGGCCGCAGTGAAATGGCGAGAGGTAGTGCTGATCGTGCACAAAGCTGGGACGCGCCGCGTGTCGAGCCAACCGATCTGTATCTGGTGCAGCGGCCTCGTCTGTGATATAAGACTGTTTTTAAATTTGATCTATGCTAATATTGTAGGCGCCACGGCCTCGCTAACCCAAATATATAAAAAAAATTAAATTCAGAATTCATATATTACTCTAAAGCTAGACATCAAACAAACAACTTTATATAATACAGGATCAGTATGGGCAATGGGATGGAACAAAGTTTGAGAGCTGTGTTCGCTGCTACCTAATTTAAAGTCGAGGTATTATTGTACTAAGTCATTTCAGAACTATAGTTTAAATGTACGAGTCACTTATTTTAGTAAAATGTAACTTTTAATATGATTTCTCGTTAAAATATTAGTAATTTTGGATATTTTAGAGAAATGATTTCCGACATTTTAATTTCTGTATCTTCTCTGATTTATGCTAAATTGTTTGTTTTCTTGATAAATTTATAAATGCTTTAAATTATATTCTTTATTTATATTAATTTACGTCGTCACTATTTTTTATGGAACAAACAAAGACAACGCAAACGGGCGTACTGGTATATGGTAAGTGAAGGTGGAAGAAGACGCGCTTTTCGAAGGTAGCCAGGTCGTATCCATCTGGAAAGACTGCCGCAGCTAGGCCATTCTACAGTTGTGGGGCGCGTGGAAGAAAGATCCTACGAAACCGCATAGTAGTGGAGTTCCACGTATCCAGGTGATGTGGATCATATTTGAGTTTACGTACTGTGCGGTTAGACAATTTAGCGGCAGGTAACGGGTCAGGGTCGGGTCGGGTTTTTTTAATGGCAAAATGATATTTAATAAATACAATCACGCTGTATCACGCAGGGTAGGCAGAGGGAACCTATAGTTAAGACACGCCGATCCCCACGTTAATCTTATTTACATTTGTTAAAACGTAAAGTTATGACGCAAGGGCTCTAGCATATGCCTGTAAATGTGGTTGTGGGTTCAATTCCGACTCGAGGGCATGATCAGGATACAAGGTGAAACTGAAAAAAAAAATAATTCCTCGACTAGGGATCGACCACATCCATCATACTCAAAGTCAAATATTGTTATTGCGTCACAATGACCTACTTATATAAGTATGTGCGGGTACACAGTCAAATGCACTTAAGTAACACCACGAGCCTTCCGTAGCTATAATAATAAATTGTCGAACTTAAAAAGCGAGATCTTCTCACTCTGGAGTTTTTATGATGATTTGAATTATATTTTTTACTACTTTTTAATGATAACAGACCCAATTATCACTTCTACAGGTAACATTCAGATGTTGAAATACAAACATTCTTTGATAAAAAATTGTTTTGTAAATTTAGCATAATTATAAACCAACACTGAGCAGAAATCGAATTAGAATTAATTTTGTTTAAATATAAGTACAAAAAACGTGTTTACAAATTATCAAAGAAGAAGGCAATAATCTCTTTTGTCTAACGATAAAGTATGTGAAGAGTTGTATCTAATATTGATCGTGATATTAAGATCAATATTATTAGCTTTTACAACTTTTAATCACTGAATTTATCTGAAAATATTGTGAGAATACCACTGAGTTAGAGAATACTTTAAACTTAATAAAAAATACAGGTTTAAATGGAAATTTCAAGTGGAAAAATGAAAGCAAGATGCAAAAAACCAAAGATAGAACATACAATGCAAAACTGTATTAACGAACATCGGCACGCAATTTTTGCTTCGATCAGAAATGTTTTATTCATGAATTATAATGAACCGACGGACCAAACTCATAGTTAAAAGCAAACACAATCCAGCCTTGAGAGGAATCTAGTAATTAAGCGTTTGAAAGAATATTCCGGTTATTGAAATCTACAATTACGAATAATTGTTTGTAATTTGTTTGAACACCTTTGTGGCTCCATTCAAGTATTGACGCTTTCGTAATAATAATGTCATTTTAGATTTCATGAAAGTATTAAAGTTGTCTGTACTCATCTTAACAGGACCCGCGTACTTCGAAATTTATTTCGCTAGAAAATTGATAAATTTCTATAAAATTTGTATAAAATGTAAATGCCAAAAAGGTTTTTTAAAATCCATGTATAATTGTCGCACTATTTACATTATATACTGTATATAAAAAAAATAGTAAAATACGAATTGAACTTGCCAACTGAGACTTCGGTACCAAATTCAAGATTGTGTGTCAACGAGAAGATTAACTTATAAAGATAGACAAAATATATTTGCACTCAATTTGGATTAATATAATTCTTATTATCTTATCTTTTTGTATTGATTTATAAGCTTGATTTTTTCTTTGATTCAAACGACCATAGACTCGAATATTTGAAAGTAATTTCTAGTTGATATCTTCATTTCAACTCGACATAAATAGTCTTGACAGACTGACAACAGAATGATCTTATAAGGGTATTACTCATATTATTCTTATATATTTACCTCGAAAGGTAAAGGTACCTTTCGAAGTAAAGTGAAATGAATGCTTGAATACATTATTATAAAATGATTAGTTTCAAACAACTTCTATACAAATTCACTCGGTTCAGTACAATTCAGTATTCAATCGGCAGTCATAATTACAAATAGAAACCATTACACGAACTTCAAATGCTATTCACAAATACAATCACCTGTAGATTAGCTATAATAATGCGATACTAACTATCAAACACGTTCATGTGAAAAAGAGCTTTAGTAAACTGTATATTGGAAACTATGCAACAACTGTATGAGATATAAAGAGTACTTTGTTTTATGTACTCGTATATAAAAAGTATTCGTTTTTGATGAATATGTGCAAATGCGAAATGGCCCTAGTCTTATTTATTATCTTAATAAATAAAATAATTGTACATAGAAGGGTGGGCAGAGGTTACCTGGCTAGTGCTTATATGGGCAAGACAAAGTTACATTCCCAGAGCGAGAAATAAAATGATTAAACATTTAATTATCTCGAGTGCAAATCGAACCTACAACCTGTTGCTTTTACAGTCACAGGCTTGTGTCCATGCATCGTGACTGACAAAGTATACTTATGGGATTTTCATTCTAGTAGAAAGTCTCCCCGTAGTCATTAGGCTTCGTTATATCTTGATACGTGTGATATGATAACATGTTAAGTAAAAACAACGAAACAAATGAATATATTTAAAAATTGTATTCCTTTTTTCAAAATTAAAGATGCCGAAGCCACAAATTCTATATAAAAACTTGAAGTCTTCGAAATTAAAAAAAAACATAACACAGAAGTCAACCCTAACACGACGTCTTTCTCATACACAACGCGTTCTAATTAAATAAATTACCACTTATTTAACCAAGTCACCGTTTAATCCTTAGAAAATGTCTGAAATGGCTAAATCCCAGTGGTAAAGTTGGTAAGACAGTCTAGTGGACAACATCTGAGTCCTTTGAGGGTAATGCAGTATGCGGTCAATGACGCGACAGCGAAGTTGGAACAATTAAACAATAAAATTAATCTTTACTACTTTAATAAAATGTAGGAAATTGCTTCATCTTACATGAAGAATACAATTGTAGAATAAGAAGTACTGGTTCAGACTTTAACTTTCAATGTAAATAGAGGGGAGCTGTAAGTTTGAGGTGTATGTATAAGCCTGCTTGTGGCATCGCGTCGTAGCGCCTAAACAGATAAACTGATTTTGATTTGAAATCTTTTGGTGTGAAAAGGTGATTTAATCGAAAGTATTCTTAGCTATGATTCATTTGGTAATAATGTGGAAAGATCGTCAGCTTGTTTTTGTTGGTGAACACATATAGTTATAACACGTGTATTCAACACAACATATAATTTTACCATCGAAGGACCTCAATGTTGAAGCTAGTCGTGGCTCAGTGGCAAGTGTGTGACTGTAAACGCGACAGATTGTGGGGTCGGGGACTCTGGTGTCGAGGTAAAGCGCGGTGTTGAGTTCCACCATTTTACATGCGATGTCTCTAGAATATAACGAGAGGAACAGGGTGTCTTAATACTAGATTCCATGGTAGGCCTTTGCCTGCCTTGTGGTATGCGGGAACAGTGTGAAACTAAAAAAATACTTAATTATACTTTAAATCTCTACCCATGCAAATTATAAGAATACATTACTCGTCAAAAACGGTTTCACGTATAAATTTAACTCTTAGAACAATTTTATTTCTTCAAAAACATCTCCGAGAGTAATTCTTCACCAAAACAATAGGATGCAAACTAGAACAAGTTTCGACAAACAATTGCACTTTATACAGAAATGCTTGAAGATATCTTCATTTGAAAGCACTCTCTAAATAATTTCTTAGAGATTGTCACAACGTATTCTTTCGCGTTTTAAAATTTTATGATTATTTTAAATTGGCTTTACGTTTTTTCCTGCAAAGGGGGATCCATGTGGGAACCTGGGATGATATTTTTTAATCTTTTTCCGTATGGAGATCAAACCCATAACTATCTCGTTAACAACCAGACGCTGTACTACTTTTAGCTTTAAACTATATGCCGCACATACCAGACGGTTGAAACCTGCGAAGATGTCGTATCTCAAGTATGAAATATAATTGGGTAATAAGTTCTTTTCAAAGGTGCCAACTTTCAGCCTGTAAGTGTAGCAGCTAGTTAGAAACTTAAATAAGGACAAATTAAGCATTGTATCTCTTAAACGGGAAATTTAAAGGAAATTCGGAATGTGGAAAAACGTATAAGTTCAGAATAGGGACGTTATTTATATTAACATTAGCATCCCTTTAATTCATTGTTTACGATTTTCATAAAGTGAAAATTATTCTCATTAGGCGAAAAATAAACAGTTCGCTGTTGGATATCTTAGGGTGTTAATTGTCTTTTTTGTATTTATCTGAGGCCGTCGTGGCACAGGGGCACAAGCGTGGGATTGGGTTGTGTGTTCAATTCCCACTCCGGAGAGTATTAATGATTATTTATCATTATCTCATCTCTTCTCTCTCGCAGCAAGGCAAAAGCGCGGCGTTGTGTTCCGTCACTCAATATGCAAATACATCGCGGGATTTCAACTGGCGCCTCTTGGAAATCGTTCAAGCACTCTGACCGCTAAGCCATATGGTCTCATCGAGCTACGTCGAAATATTTATACACTTGTTACAACTTATAACATATTTGTGTGTTACACTTAGCATCTCTTTAGAGAGATTTTTACAAATATAGGGACAAGAAATAAAGATAAGCTTGTTACGTCAAGTTTTCGCCTCCAAAAAGTTAATAAATCTTTTATGGGTCTCGGTATACGTGTATATAATAAAATTCCACAGTGTACTCTAAATTTGCCACTACCAAAACTGAAAGTAACTGTAAAAAAATCTAACATGTAAAGCCTATTACACTGTTCAAGAATATTTAGAGGATAAATATGCATGGAATTAATGTCTGTTGGATGTCATGCAGGATAGCTGCCATCTAATGTCATAATTAATTATACCATTGACTTTGAAAGAGCAGCTGTTGAGTTTCTTGCCGGCTCTTCTCAGCAGAACTGCCTTCCGAACCGGTGGTAGCTTTTTGTTTGTATGTTTGTCTATTTGTATAAAGAATATTTTGAATTGAATTTGAATTTCCGCTACCCGATGATAGTGGCTTAGAATTATCATTTATCAGGAGTGAATGCTATTTATTATATATTTTTAACAGTTTTAAAGTGTAAGGAAATAAAAATATTTATTTAGAAAACGTATAAATTTTTTAACTTGGTCTTGAAAACCGTCCAAGCGCTGTGTGGAATTCAAGAGGCGTGCGTTCAAATTCCGCTACGTTCAATTTTCTATACATTTTCTAAATAAGTATTTTAACTTTTGTAACTTTTTGCGATAAATATTGAGGAGCTTATAGGCTAGGCGTGATGTCATTACGTCACGCTACAAAAAATAATGCTCAAGGAACAAGGAAAAATGTTGCAAAAACTTGAGTGAGATGGGATGATGTCCTCTACATTCCAATGTTATCTACATTTGTTTTTTTCTATTTGACTAAGTGGCCGAATTCGCAGGTTAAGCGAGTTTCCAATAAATATTATTATGATACTGTCGGTCTTAGTAAGTTGGCATTTGGTGTGCAGGAAGACGTAGAGAAGAAATCAAAGAAAGCGTACGAAATGAGGGTTTCTCGAATTTCCACTAAAGCTGTGATCGAGAAATTATAAAAGCAAAGAGAAAGAGAAATTATAAAGCTTCTACTTTTCTACTCAATTATGAATTTCAATGAATGATTCTAAGAGTTACCTGCTACAGTGACATCTCAAGAGCCGCAGAAACGCCGCCCTGAATGTCCTGTTGAACACTGTGTAGATGATCGGATTGATGGTGGACGATACATATCCAAGCCACAGACAGATATCCACCACGTGTTCTGTAACAAAAATATGAATTTAATTTGTTTTATCAACCATTGATGTGTCCCAAAAGAAAAAAAAAGAGAAAGTTGCTGCGTTCTTTACTTTAGCTTACTTTATACTTTTTTTGAGCTTCACGCTACATTCCGCCCGTAGATAGAAATAACTTAGTGTTGAGGCATTTCGTTCCCAAATTTCCGCCGAATTACGCAGTTGAGTGGCGGAAATCAACGCCACGCTTTACCTCGATAACCACCAAAAAGACCAGAGCAAAACAATGAAAATATTAAATATTTATTTTCATATATTTATAATAATTGGATTTACAAAAACTACATTAGGAATCCTGCCACCATAACGTTAGTTTTAAATGGAATGAAGTACGATATCTGCCATCTTGCTTAACTGGACGATCATTCGCCAACTCTGGACGCCGGCCAACGCAATTAAAACACTGTGGGTCCGTTTTACAAAAAATCATTCATTTGAATTTATATTATAGTATTCTTAGTTTATTAAAATGATAAGAAGTAATTACTTATAAAATATATGTTTCGCAAAGTCCTTAACAACTATTTATTTGAATTTAAAAATCATATTTTATAGGGAACAAATAGCGAATAGGCACTCAACAACTCACCAAACTTTAAAGAAATTACCTACAACTTTTCATATATATTTTGTATATAGATGAACACCGTCTGCATGCATGAAAAAGCATGGTTCATTGTCACGTTCCGTCTGAGCCGAGTGTGCAAGTGAGAGCGATGGAGATGCACGATCGGTCCAAGTGGTCACATGGCTTGTGAATTGTGATGCATCTATCCTCACATTGTTAATTGTTTTTAAATAGCACATTATTATTTAAATTGCATTAGCTATTTATAATTAACTTCCATAGTTTCCATAAAAAAAATATTTGAATTAACGAGTGCAAATAAATGTTAATTTATACAAAAAATAATATTAAATCAAAAAACAATAAATTCAATAAACTATTTTTTAGTATTATACAAAATAATAATTCACTGATAATAAGTCAATTCCATTCAACTCATAAAACTATACAAATTTTCATCAATGTTTCCCTATGACGTAAGATACAATGATAATTACTAGATTTTAGAAACGACCAAGTTTTCTGCGTACAGAACGATAGTCAAATAGAACCTAGTATTAAGGCACACGCACTGGCCAACTTTCAGCACATTGCGTGTTCAGTGACGAAACTCGACGGAGACAAGTGACGGAATTCAACGCGCTCTGTCTTCTCACTAGATTATGGAAATATAAAGTTATTCAATACTCCGAATAGGAATTGAACCCGCAATAGTCACGTTTACAATCAAGGACACACTATCTCATATATTAATTATGAAGAATAACCAAACGAAGATTACAAATAAATATTATCTAAAGAATAATATATTTCGATGAAGACAGTCATGGCGGCGCTGTGGCCACAATACGTATTCAACTTGTAAGTCCATGAAGATTTCGGTTTGGAAGACATTAAAACTTCTAATACAAAAGTTAAATTAACATTTTGGAAGGAAAGCTGAGCGATTTGTTCCAACGCAATTAAAGTCTGTACGCATTCGCAAACATTAATGTGATGAGTCGGCTTCTGGCTTCTTTATTTATTTTCCTTTTCTACTTGAAATTGTTATTTTTTAATCTCTTTGGTAGATTTAACGTAAGCATTTGGTAGATTCTCTCTGCTTACTCTGAAAACGCAATCATATATTTTAACTATAACCTGGCACTATACAGCCTGGACACGAAGCAAACAGTATATTCAAAAGGAAGAACGGCGCCCAACACAGCACGAAGGTGAAGAACACGAGGCCCAGCACTTTAGTCGCCTTTTGTTCGTTCGCGACAGCGTTGGCCGACATCGACCTGTCTTTTTTACGGTTGGCAAGGAATCTGTAACAAGGATTCGGTGTAAATTTTATGTTTTATTACTAGGTTCTCTCGGCCTACCCTGCTATGCGCGGGATACAACGTTAAGATGTTTTTACGTTATCTCTATACATTATAAAATAAAGTCGCCATTCGCCTCGGTCTGGCCTTTCCAACTCTTCTTCTTCTAAACTATCTAACGAATTTTTATGCGGTTTTTCCCATTAGGTTATTATAAACCTTCCCTGAAAGAAACTCTATATTTCAGGGAAGGTTTATATATAGTTTATTATTTGTACATTCTTATGTAATTTAACATAAATACGATAAATGTGTATAAAGTCCTACCCGTTGAGACACGTTCACGCATGCGCTGGTTTAGTGGTAAGTACTACATACAAATAATTTACTGGAGTATTGTTCCTCTTAATATGATCTACAAAAAAATAGGCGACAGCATTTTCGTATCTTTTAAGGGTAACGTGATCACTAATCATATTTCTGTCTAAAAATAGTAATTTGCATATTTTTTATTGTGAGGGATGTTTTTCCATAATGGTATTAATCCTTATCCTATTAAATACTTTATTAATTTTCTACGTTAAGCGAAGATAAAACTTGCTTTTAACACTATTTCGAAATTACAAATATTTTTACTTAAAAACATATTAAATGACACACCAGGCCGGCTATGAGCAGCTTTATCGACTCCTGTTTCATTCATCCTCTGAGCATTACTCTGAGCATTTAATTATAAGTATAGTAGTTACGTGTGCCATTTAATATAGATCAAAATGTCCTTTACTGTTTTTTTATTTTAATAAGTACTCTAAAAGATTAATAAAATAAAAAAAATCTTGCTGCGAAAAGGCTCACCGCTCGCTCTCCGACGTTTTGCTTATAAAAGAGTACACGTCTCTTGGAGCTGTCCAAATAATAATATGTACTTCAGACGGACATAGTTGGTTACATCTATTATATTTTTTTTTTAGCTTCATGCTGTATCCCGCACATAGCAGGGTAGACAGAGGGAACCTAGTGTTAAGACACTCCGTTCCCCACTTTCTGCCGGTTTCTGGAGGCAATGCGGGTTAAGTGGCAGAATTCAAAGCCGCGCTTTTGCCTCGACACCAAAGCGAAGAAAATGAAAATATAAACGTAAATAAATCGAACCCACAACCAGTTGATTTAGCAGCGCACGTAGTCACAACCTTGTGCCACTGCACCACGACGGCGTCGGCACCTATTATCTACATCTAATATAAGTATTTTTGGTTAAGAAAATGGTAACCAGTCTGGTGCTTGTTTATATATATTGTTTATATATATAAACAGAACAGCAACAACATATTATTATATTTGATATATATATATATATCAAAACAATTGGAACATCCTTATTGGAACTATGAAACTGCAACCCTAAGGTTTTAAATAACTTTCACATTAGTAATCGTAAGTACTTTGCAACACATATATACATTATATGCTATATTAAAATAGAAACGTATTAAGTAAATAATTAAATAATAATAATTCAGAAGTTTAAGCGGGCGACGCCGCGAGCAGGTCGCTAGTATTATATAATAATCTTCACCCAAACGAAGCTACGGGCAACCATTAGTAGTTTATATTATAAAATTGAAAACGCTTCTATTTTACATTTGATTCATACACAATACGGCCATCACACAAAGCCATACGCTTACATTTTAAAAGATATAAAATATGGAGACAATAGTTCCTCAGATGAGTTTTACAAACATGTTAAGCTTATTGTTGACTTAAACGCTCTAAAACCTCATAAATACCACAATCGTGATTCTAACACTATATCAATTTCCCGTACATATTTTACAAAGATACATACAATTTTAGTATATATTACTTCATAGATTAAGGTGAAATTCTCATAACCTGTATTTCATGAACAATCACCACGGAACACCGATAGTTGGTAGAACAAGTAGTATTGTTTCAAATCATTGCTTGAAAGTTAATGAATGTTGTTAAGAAGAGGTCGCGGGTTCGATACATTGTTTGAATGCAATTACCTACTCATCATTGCAGGACAGGCAGGGGACCCTTGGAACCTAGTCAGGAGCACTCCGTTCCCCACTTTTCACGTTAATCTGGAGGCATTGCATGATGAGTGTTGGAACTTGTTAAAAGGTGGAGCGAAGTAGTTCAAAGAAATGAAGTAAAATATTTCATATCCTCGAGTGAGAGAGAGGAACCCAAAACCTGTCGCGCTTACAATTACTCGACCAGCCTCAAATAACATTTTATTAATTTTCCAAAAAAATTGTTAAAAATAAATAAAAATTAAGAAATAATTATTTATGTTATGTTACAATTTACTATCTATTAAATTTTTTAACATTAAATTGAATTAAAAGTAATTAAATACAAAGTTTAACATGTGCCGATAGATGGCGTTACAACGAAATAATTCAAGCTATCGTTTGGTTCAACCGATATAATATAACCAAAATGATTTAAATTTCTTATTTGTAATTACATTACCTGTAATACCTATGCCATTATTTTTGACGTGACATTGTACTTAATGGTACAATTTCATTGTAAATGAGACTGAATATTATTATATGTAATTATAACTATACATAAATATTTTATTTATTACATACAAATTATTATTAATATCGATATTTTTTTTATTGAAAAATAAAAAAGAATCACTAACGATTTTGATTTAATTAACTTAAATACAAATTAAATTAAATCTGCTTCACACTGTATACCACACATAGCAGGGTAGGCAGAGGGAACCTAGTGTTAAGACACTCCGTTGCCTACTTTCTACCGAAATCTGGAGGAATTGCGTGTAGAGTGGAAAAACTCAAGAATTACGTTTATATATCCATTTCTTCACTCTGGTGTCGAAGCAAAGCACGGCGTTGAATACTGCCGATGATGGAATTATTCCAGAATTCGGCAGAAAGTGGGAACGGAGTGTCTTAACGCTAGGTTCCATCTGCCCACTGCTGCTGTGTGCGGGATATAGCGTGAAGCTGATTTGGTTTATACGTAGATTTAGTCTTGCTTCACTAGCACTGCTTAATATTTCAATATGATGCAAGGTTTTCGTATATGAAATTCGTAACGTTCATGAATATTATCTTTGAATACTATCAGATTTGTCGAAACTTTTCCTTGATACTCCTGTGTGTATGTTTTTGTTGACAATAATTCTGTGTTTGGTGGTCGTAAATTCAATTCTCTCTCAGGGAAATGATGATTTGCTTATATTATTTTTATATTTAAGACATGGCGTGGCGTTTAGTTCCGCCACTTAATACGCAATGTCTCGAATTAGAGTGGAAAACAGAAATTTTTTTATTCTTGAGTCTAGATTGTCTCTTATATAGTTAAAAAATGTAAGTCTGAAAATAACAGTGCCGTGGCTGTCGTGTCGCAGGGGCACAAGCATGCGACTGTTAGTGCGGTAGTTGATGGTTCGATTTGCTCTTAGGGGTAGTAAACTGTTTAAAATATTTGTCTTTGCATGCTCTGGTAACGGGAGAAAGAGCGGCAACGTTTTTTTAATTTATTAAACTAATATATCAACGATCACATTGTTTCTCGTCGATTTACTTTCCCTATAAAGTATATTTATAGCTAGAGGACCATCATATGTTTTAACAAATGGCTACTAAATCATATGCTTGATTACAAAATACTAAATACAAACAGCACAAGCGTGTTGTATGTACCCTCTTCAAATGAATTTATTGACTCTGAGGAACTTAAAATCTAATTAAATTTATTTAGGTGGTATAATTGATGCCATCATATGGGATGGGATACAGTATGGGGCTGCATAACAATACCGGCCAAATGAGAGTCGGACTCGCGCACGAAGAGTTCCGTACCATCATTTATTAAAACGACAAAAATGCAAAATTACGCTTCTTGTATGAAACCTTAAATATTTATATTATTTTGTTATTAAGTATTTATTGATGTCTAACTGTTACTGTTCATGAGATACATAAGCAGAAAAACAGAGAGCGGAGTCTTAATAATGAGGTCCCGATTTATGCTGTAGATACGGAACCCTAAAAATAATAAGTAAAAAGCTTTAAGTAGCTTACAGGCTTGATAACATTAAACTGAATTCAGCACAAGCCTGTATGTGCCCTTTTCCAATTGATTTATTGCCAATAAATAATTAAACAAGTGTAAGCGGCAACAGAAATACATCATCTATGTAAATTACAGTTATCTAACTATCACAGCTTGTGAGATACCGCCTGAAGACAGACGAGCAGACAGACAGCGGAGTCGTAGTAATACAGTCCTGTTTTTACAATTAGGTACGGAACCCCAAAAATAATATTTAACAAGTAGGGACTCTGTGTGTATTCAATAGATGAAAATTTAAGCATAAAAGATTTTTTTCTAAATATACTATATTATACTCATAACCGTATCCACAAAATATTAAAACAACGTAAAATTTACCTTTGCGGTTATACTCGACCAGAGATTCATAAATTAAGGATTAAAATTTTCATTAAAATAACATATAATTTAAAAGAACATCGTGGCGCAGTGGCACAAGTGTATGACTGTAAACGCGATGGTTGTCGATTCCCACTCGGGGGAATCAATTATTATTTATTAATATATACATTTCTTTGCTATGGTAACAAGACAAAGCGCGGTGTTGAGTTCCAAAGTCTCGAAAATTTGGTTGTAAGTGGAGAACAGTGTGTTAAAATTAGGTTCTCTATGCCCACTCTGTTATATGCGGTATAAAGCGTGAAGAAACTATCACTTATGGCATTAAGAAAGCGTGCTTGCTTGAAAGTATGAAATATTATAAAGCATATGATTATTTCCCAACAATTATGTGTTTTTTTTTTTCAACTTATGTTGTATCTATCATCCATATCAGTTGCACGCTGTACGATAGGTAGAGGACCTTGTGTTATGACACTCCTTTGCCACTACGAATGATGAAAATTATGATATACTCGTATTATTGTTTTCAAGCTTCACGCTTTAGCCAGTATACAGCAAAGATACATAGAAAGCAAAGCAGAAAAAGCGTAGTGATTTATTTTTAGTTCCTTCCTGTATCCTGCACCTAAGCTTATCTAGTGTTAAGACACTATGTCACGTTTAGTCACACTCTTGTCCACCGGGCCACGACGGCCAGTAAGCAAATACAATTAAATAATCTTGATATATTGGGCTATTCACAGAAAATATTTACGAAGAACTTACAGAAATCATTCAAACAAGTTAGTGTCTCATCACAGTATCACATAATTATATAGACCCTATGTAGTTGTTAAGAACAACTAAATATATTGTTATTATTATTTTCTTTTACTTCACGCTGTATCCCTCATATAGCAGAATGACAGAGTGAATGTTGGCATTGAAGAGATAGATTGGAATTGGCGGAACCCAACGCCGCGCTTACACTCAAATGTTCTACCATGATGACCTTAATAATTAATTGTGACACTGACAAAAAATTATGAGATAAAGCTACTTGCCTCATACCTAATAAGATTCGAAAAAACTCAGCAGGATTTTTTCTTTTTACCTTCAAACTGTAGGTATCAAGATAAGCAGAAAGAATCTGGGAAACTAGTGTTAAAACACAGTGTTTCAAGTAACTAGTATGTTTCCAAGTAACTCAAGTTAATACCTCAAAGACAAAGCATTTGGTGCCGCCAAAGATATTTTCAAAGGTATCAGCCTGGCGCGCCTCGTTTCAGCCGCTATACTAGGTGGAGTCTGCGTAGCCACATCTCGACCGCGCCTGGAGGAGCCGGATCCTGTCCCATTGCCGCAACCATTCATATAGCTAAGTTGAGGATGTGATACACTCATGCTTATTTTATTACGTTGTGCTCTGTAACAAGAAAATATATTTAGAATTTTTGATATTTTTAAAATGGTACTTCACAATTAGGAAAGCCAACTTTGGTAGGGGAAAACTGTATAAATTTTCATACAAAATTGCATACAAAATTAGTAGATTGTAACAACGTAATGAGGTGTGAGTTCAAATCGTTTAAAAAGAGCTGAAAGAAGCGCAAGTTTTATTTTTTATACGTTGTCTAAATTAGTATTTTTGTATTTGTGTTTATAGATTTAATTGGTATCATATGACATGTTCTATTTTAAAATAGTCGAAGAAAAATCAAGTAATGTGCTTTCTTTTTTCCTCAAGTGTATTAAGTATAGTAGAGGACCACTTGACCACAATTATGTAAATAACTTTATACAAAAGTATACATTTTCAAATACATTAAAGTGTACTTTCTAAGCATTATTAAAAATATCATCAACTTTCCCGACGGCTTCGCTATATAAACTGTAAATGTACCAAAAATACTCCGACGCACAATTTTATTTCATTTCTTTAACATTATAACGAATTTAATATTGTCTGAGACATATGTTACATAGATGACTTATATCAACGACTACTACGAAAATCCTTTAGAAATATCCATCGTTTGAATTTACACTAAATTACCTTTAAAATAACAATCCAGTGTATTTTAACGTTCGAGAGTGCTTCATGAGATCAAAGCTTGAACAAATAAAACATATTAAAAATGACGTTCACAAAGAGATTATAAATCAATTGTTTTATTAAAAATGTTTGACCTTTCAAAAAAGTCCTTTAATTAAATGAAAGTCCATTAAAACCTTTCCGTTCTCCACTTTCCTCCGAACTTTGGCGGAACTCAACAGCGATAATGAAAATATAAATTATTTCATTTCCTCAAGAGGGAATCGAATCCACAAACTGTCACGTTTACCGTCCCAACAAAGAAAGCTTACAGTATCAAGAAACTTATTTAAAAACTCTTTATTATAGGTAGGTGAATAAAAACATAAAATACAAGAATATACTAAGTATGTGTTCTTATATAAAAGCTTACTGCGGCGTCGTGCTCGTGCATAACGGTCGCCCCAAGTGATGTATTTTATTGAGAAGAAATATTTAAATGTATTACTTAATGGGAGCTAACATGTGAAATACTGGAGACGCTTCCACCTTCAACGGAAGGGTTATCAGTAAATAATAAGTAGGTATGATTTATTTAACACTACTGTTATTATAAATGCGAATGTACGTTTGTTTGTTACGCTTGCACATCTAAACTCTTCAACCGATCATCATAACATTTTGTACACATATATATTCTTAGAGGTTTTAGAAGGGACAGTTTTTTTAAGTCTCCAGCCCCAATAATTTAATTACACCAATAAGTTTGTATCATTTTTACTTTTTTTTTTAATTTTAATGTAACTAAAATACTTTATTTTAACTTTTTAATTTAAGTTTCTATACAGGTATAGTTTTGAAATCGGTTCTTGTTTTTTTTTATTTTATAATTTAATAGAGAATTATTTTCAATGATGTCTTTACTCTTATTTTTACTCTTTGTAGCTATTCGAAACTACATCATAGGACTAAGTAAATCCTTTTTGTTTAAAATATAGATAATTGTCAGTCTCAGTCTCCTGTTTATCTTAGCTGTTCCAAAAAGCTGGTTCCTTTTGGGCCGTCGTAGCACAAAAGTGCAGCATCAGAGTGTTAATTAAACGCGACTACTTAAGCCCGAGGAATTGACCTATTTTCATTTCCTAGCTCCAGAGCTAGTAGCAAAACTAAGCGATATTGACGTCCACCACTCGATACCCAATGCCTACAAACTGGGTAGGACATGAGACTATGGATTAGATGCAAAGTTCCTTCCACCTATCCAACTGTGCAGGAAAATGCTTGAAGCTTTCTAAATATCAAAATCTTACCTGGAAGTAGATGTAACACGCCAGGTCAGTTGTCTGGACACGCCAGGTGACAGATCAGGAGAGCTCCTAGCGCCGACCCGCCTCACACATTGTAAGGGCCCGTTGTCGTAGCCACCGCATTGCCTGAGAAAAAATGGATTACTATAGTCATTTTGTGAGTCAGACAAAATTATAATGGAGACAGTTGTGGCGCAGGAGTACAAATGTGGTTTGGGGATCGATTCCCACTCGGGGTGATAAAATATTTTATATACTCATTTCCTCCCTCCGGTAAGGAGACAAAGCGCGGCGTTAAGTTCCGCCACTCTATACGCAATGCTCTTGAGAATCATGTCCGTTTATTTCGCAGATTTCGCGAAAAACGACTAAAATAATAATATATATTAAATAATAGATTGAAAATATTCTTTTATTCCTTAGTCATAAGATAAGGGCCCAAGCCGATGAGCTGGTATTTTAACTAAAGGACCCTCTCTCATGGATACCGCCTTTAGCAATACGAACTTAACTTACAGTTATGTGAGTAAACGGAAAATGGAAAATGTTCAACAATATCCGGGTCATATGAATTATTGAATAAATTTCCGAAGGTGATTAAATTTTACGTTTTATAATATCACTGGCACCGCCGTAGCAGTACAGCGTCTGATTGTATACGTGACGGTTATAGGTACGATTTCCATTCGGGAAGTTAATTATTTTTCTATTTCTTGCTTTAATAACAGGACAAAGCGCCACTCAAGCCATGATGTCTTGAAAAAATGCAGAAAACGGGGAACGAAGCTAAAAAATTTAAGCAGCGTCAGGCTAAAAAATACGTAAAATACCTAAATGTCATTGCTAGCATATTATACCTACCAGACTTTGAAAGACATTTTTAAATATTTTTCTACATACATTACACATTGACAGCATTATCTCAATTGCTACATATCTAAGTGCGTACAATTATTTTTTTTAGAATTCTCGCTGTATGTCGCGCATACCAAGGTAGAGGAAACCTGGGAACCTAATATTAAAACACTTCGTTTGTATTTAGAAACTTTCTTTCTACACTTCCCGCCAATTTTTTTGAGGCATTGCGTATTGAGTGGAGAAACTTAGCGCCGTGTTACCAGATTGTGAAAATTAAAATGTTAAATAATTAATTTCTTCAAGTAGGAATTATGCCCAGAACAGTTACAGTCATAGTTACAGTTTTAGTACGCACTAAAAAAAAAAACAGCTTCACGCTGTATCCCGCTCACAAAGCTGCTCTTAATCTTCCACGACATAAGAAGAAAAGAAAAAATATGTCTGTTGGTCGATACACATAGTGAAACACAAAAATTCAACATATAAAAAATAAGAAAATAAAAACAGTAAAAATAAGAAGAAAATGTGAGGCAGTACATTAAACATCGGATTTTCCTCAACAATAGATATTTCTCGCTGAGTCATCAAATATAAATTAAAAGTATATGACAAGCGAAACATTGTACGTCATGTTACTTTATACAATATCGATTTTTAAAACACACATTGTTCAGATAGATGATTAATATTTAAAATTCGTACCAATGCCGTCGTGGCGCAGCGGCACAAGGTGTGACTGTAACGCGGCGGTTGTGAGTTCAATCGAGGAAGTGAAATATTTATTTACTTTTATATTTCCATTTCTTCGCTTTGGTGTTGGAATACTAGGTTCCCACTGCCTACCCTGCTTTGTGCGGAATACAGCGTGAAGCTGTACCAATGCTATATTGAGGGCACAAGCGTGCGGCTGTAAACTGTTATGTGTTATGGGTTCGATTTCCACCCTGGGAAATGAGCAAGGAAATTAAACTACTTAATATTTTCGCAATTCAACGCACAATGCCTTCAGAATTTGGTGGAAAGTGAGGAACAAAGTATTTTAATGAGAGCAGAGAGAATCTAGTTTGAGCATTTTGTTTTTGGCTCACTTGAATAAGTGTCATCGAAGGCCCTGGTAGAGCTGGGATACGAAAGTATTTCCCCCGAGTGAGCCTCAAACCCACAACCTTCGTCCACTATTGCACCCCTGTGCTCCGATGGCCAAAAACAGTAAGAACATGGAACACAACATACAAGAGTTTTTGTTTAGTCATTAGCTTACTTTGTCTCAACCACATGAATGTGTAAAGTTCTCTTTTGTATTACAATATGGGAATATTTGAACAAAGCGTTGTTGCTCCCTTGTCTTTTAATATTTTGTATAGAAAATACACACCTTTAAAGTTTATATAAAAAAAGGCTTTTTTCACATAACATCACCATACTATGCGAGGTAGTAGCCTGGGTTGAGACACTTCATTCACCACATCCCGCCTTGTGGTTAAGACACTGTGTCTTGAGTGGCGGAACTCGACCTTGCACTACCTACTTACCACTTGAAAATAACAGATTTCCTTGGGTGTAAATCGAACCCACAATCGTCGAGCTTACAGTCAGATGCAATGCCTCTTCGCCACAACAGCTTACAGAGGTTGAGGGATATCATATTTTTCTTAGCACGTACCGTTTATGTCACCTTGGCTCAGTAAAATAACAATCTATCTAACTACAAAGCGATGGTTCTAAGTCCCATATTCATATTCCTGAACTGGTAGACAAAGTCCTACATGAGTTTGTGCCTGCAGGGAGATACAGTCAGCCATCAAATAATTGTGTTCAGAAACTTAGAGCTGGCGTCATCAAATAAGGAACTTCTATATATGAAGTTTCACATTCCGGTAGCCATCATTTGTTGATTGTGCTACAATAATTTCAACTCAGAGGAACTCTAGAACTAAGTTTGATTGTTACATGAAGTGATAGCCTGCATCAATAAGGACTATAAAAATAAAGATATTGCACAGATCTAATTGGACTATTTTGAAAATAATCACATTTTTATTTTGATAATCTTAGCATTAAAGTTAAATGAGGTGGGGAGAGAGTCTGGAAAACTAGTGGTAAGACACGTTCCTTTCCGTCGATTTTTAGGAGCATTGAGTGGCGGAACTCAACGCCCTTCTATCTCTTGACACCAGGTCTATTACTATTACTTATAAATACGACGACGACGATACGATTATAATATCTAAAAGTCCATGTTCGTCAAAGTTACTAATATAAATCAAAACCTATGACAGATGAATAGGAAAATGAAGACAAGCATTTGTTCATCTTTTGGTAGAAACTCTAAAAATATTCTTTAATTTCAAAATATACAACAAAATATACAATTTTCTGCGTATTCGATGTTAGGAAACGAGCTCATTATATTATTTATTTTGCCATGAGAATATTGTTTTAGATATCGGTACGTAGAAAATTGTAGACGTAGACATTTTTTTCACACAGTATCCCGCATTTACCAGGGTAAGCAGAGGGTACCTGGGAACCTAATGTTAAAACACTACGTCGCCCGTTTCCCACTCTCTACCAAATTCTGGAAGCGTTGCGTGTGAACCCACTCATGGCGGAACTCAACGCCGCGCTTTGCTTTGTTTTCAGAGAGGAAATCAATATATTAAATATTTCCTTTCTCCAAGTGGGAATCGAGTCCACAGTCGTTCCCTTTACAGATGCACGTGTGTGCACTTGCATAACGACGGCCTCTTTTCGTTAGGTTATATAATCTCTATACATAATAAAACAGTAAAAATATTTTGTCTGTACATTTAATATTTTTCATTGAAATAGATAGAAGGATACTCATAAATAAAAATAGAAAGCATTTTTTTATTTCTTGTCTGTCTGTGTATATATATATGTGTGGTCACGCTAATCTTCAAAAGTACCAAACCCATTTACTTCAAAATTTCAACAATTGCTTTGTTTTATGTCAATTTAACATCTAAAGTTTGTTTCATCAAAATCAGTTCATTAAAAAAAGTTATCGTCGTTTGAATGAACTCAAGGCATTAGTTTATCTTCGAAAATTATATAGCAATTTATATCTATATAAAGATAAGTACCTAATAAGATTTTGTAATAAAAGATATGGTTCAAAGTTTACTTAATAAAGAAAATCTCCAAAGAGAAAGATATGACCAATATGTCAAATATTGACAATATATACGAACGAGACACACGAGTGTGTACACAGCGTGTTCTACAATTGGACGGACCACTCCAAACAACCCTCAAACAGAATTTTTAAACAAATATTTTATCTTAGTTATTGTTTTGTTATTTGTATTGTATTAACGATACTTGCAGCTTCACGTTGTTTCTCACAAAGCCGGATTTGGATGATACAACATAGTGTTTACATACTCCATTCCCCATATCCTAAAGAATATTTGAAACATGCTGAACTCAAAGTAGCGATAATCAACGCTGCGAGAGGGGAAATAAATTAAATATTGGCCCAATTGGGAATTGAACCCACAATGGTCGCACTTACAGTTAGATGCAATTCCAGTACGCCACGACACGATGGCCGCAATATATTACATTTTTAAAAGTGTTGCACTGTCATCAACTCATGCTTTTTACGTGACCTTTCTATAGTATCTTTGATACTGTGTTTTCGAAGCCCAACCTTATTCTCACTATTCCTTCATAAATCTTTTTTGCAATTCTTTCATTAGCTTCCTAAAATCATCCCCTAAGTGGAAATAGAACCCATAAGCAACACTCCGTTTAGAATCAAAGTCTGTGTCCTTAGCTCATAAAATGGACATACTGATCTCCGTAGAACCTTCGGAACACAATCACCATTAACTCTTGTTATAGCGCGCGTCATAAAATCATAACTAATGCGTCTCTTGACCACTTTACCGGACATGCGTATAATAGAAACTGCGTAACATTAGTATTATCACATAGTAAACTATACACATTAATATTATTATTGCAATTGTAACTGTTATAGTCTACTTTATATTATACATGTAGGACATAGTTGTGGGTTCGATTGTCAGTCGTAGCTGTATAAAGCAGCTCTCCCACATAGCAAAATAGGAAGAAAGGAGTGTTAAGATATACCGTTTCAAACCTTTATGCCAATTTTCTCGATGTTGCTTGTTTGATAGCGGAACTCAACGCCTCGCTTTATCTATCAGAGCAAGAATATGAAAATTTACAATTGTGAGCATTCTCTGAGTGGGAATCAAATACACTACTATGGATTTACAGTCGCCGCTATTCCACTGCGCCACAACAGTATCTATTCATAAGTCTGTAAATAAAAATATTTAAATCTTTTGATCTTGTTTGGGTGTTTGGACGCAGTAAACTAATTTTTTATTATATTTTTATATAAAAAATTTAAAATATATATATAATGGGTGGCGCAAATAAACATTCATAAATAAAGAATACTATATCCTAATACATAAACTTAGTACACAAATACTTCTTAGTACACTTTCTACGGAACGGAATACGAACTACGAATAATGGAATGGTACATTTATTACGAATATAAGATGCATGCTGAAGAAACGATGTGAGAGAGCTAAATAAAAAAAATGCACTAGTTCTCCATATTTTTATACGTTTTATTGGGGTAGTAGCCTCACTGAGTGACAATATAAATTCTATGAATATTCAAATTTATTTCCTTCATTGGTTGCTTGAGAGTGTGCATCAAATCTGTCTTACAAAAGAAACCCAAATGAATTATTGTTTACATTGTAAAAATATAACTACTAATATTTTAGAAGTTAAAAATAAGAAAAATCGATAATAGCTTTGGTTAAGCAAGATAAGATTTTCAATTGTGCTACAAAATATAATTTGCCGGCGGCGTTGAAATCTGCAACTCAACATGAAATGTCGTCTCTAGAATTCGGCGTAAACAGAGTAAGCAGAAGACAATAGAGTGTTCACAAGTTCCCACTGTGTAGGGTACACACGAGTATATGCGAGATACAGCGTGAAACTTGTCTTCCCTTAGTGCTATAAATTATATCAATCTAAGCTGGAGTGGTTTACAAGTAACTTCTACTAATCAGGCCCTGGCTCCATCATCGTAGCAGCTGTTTCAAATGGTCAAAAGTGAGAAAATCATTTCGTCTTGCACTTTCCGAAAGAATTGGACACATTGCATATTAAATGGTGAAGCTCGCACACTGCCTTACCGTGACAGAAGAAAATGAAAGAAATTCATCACAAATAAATCGGGAAATGTTACTATTTTCTGTATTAAAAATGTGTTAAGGTATACTTTAGTAGAATACTACTCACATTTTACCATTCTCCCAAAAAAAGAAACGAATAAGGCACGAAATACATACAATTTACATAATACTTAAGAGAAGGTACTTGCAATAATATATTCTGGCTTCGGCCCAAACTACGGACGAAACTGAATAATACCCCGCATCAATCAGCCAACACTGCCAAAGAAGTTTAGTACACACGACTTCGATTGTCGATGAGAATGATGGTTCAAGGCCGTTAGGGTTGGCATGTCAATGTTTTTGCAGAAGACTCTGGTAAATATATTTGTTGAATTTGCAAAGTCCTTTTTTAAGCTCTTGTGTTTTTATTATTTTTATTTATGTTGCTTTTGCAAAGTACAAAAGGTCTAGCAATATGTTATAAATAAAACGTCAAGTGCGAGACGGACTTGCTCATGACGAGTTCTGTTGTATAGTTGTGGGTCAACGGATAGTACATAATTATTATTAAAAAGTTGACAAACTTAAATTTGTAGGCTCATTCATTTTTTACTACTACCTACTATAAAGTCTCACTCCTTGCCAAATTTCCTAATTCTAGGTCACTATTCGATAAGTATTGATAATCATACAATATACAGAAATAAAATTGTAAATGCTCGTGCCTTTTGCCTGACTTACAATATTTTTGAGCCCCAAGGGACTAAAGAAATGGATATTTCATAATTATTTCAGCTTGACACCTTGAGAAAAATGGTCCTAACAGAAACAGAGTTCATGTGTTTGTTTTTCATGTGCGGAATCCTAAAAATGTGACAAACACACGCATTGTATGTGCGCCACGATCGGCATCAACTTAAGATATTAGTGGATTTTAAGAATATAGAAAATCTTTCTTAGTATTCCGTTTCCTTTTGTATAACAAAGAACACAATACAACTTATTCTTCTTATTGACAGTTATTATTCATTTAACTTAAACATGAAAACAAGAGAGGAGCAAACTTAGCGAATGATAGATCGGTGGCTTCACTTAATCCCATAACGATGGAGGCTTTATGGAACGAAATAACCTTATATTACCCGCAATATTGTAATATTACAAATTTTAAACGTTGCTACCTTCAATATATAAATTTTAAAGGTAGCAACGTTTAAATGTCATATACTATGGATTATTTGTTGTTTTCTTTAAGGCTTTTCGTAATATTAAATATATAAACAGAACCCTTATAGGATTTACTATCTATTCAAAAATATTTAGCTAAATAGAGACTTACAAGAGACTGTACACTTGATTATTGTGAGTTCAATACCCACTCGGTATAATACGATTGACGACGCGTTGCTGAGGTCCGACACTCAACACGCACACAAGAGGAAATTTATTGTATCGCTAGATTCCCTAAGGTTCCCCTGCCGCTGGAGGCCGAAGGTTGGCCGGAGGTGGCTGGAGACCATAACTGGCCCTTAGGTAACATAACTATTAATTTTAAACTAAAAGCTTCTACGTCATATTATGTCTGTTTCTGCGGCGCTTTTAAGCAAGCTATATAAGCTCTTATCTGGAAGTAACGAGCGCAACACAACATGTTCTGGATAAAATAATATTACACTGTAGCAGTTATATTCATTATGTTATTTAATATATATTTTCAGTTTTACGCTGTATACCGCATATAGCAGAGTAGGAAGAGGGAGCTCAGTGCTAAGACACTCTGCTCCGAATCTGGACTACGGCGGAACTCGACGCCGCGCTTAGGCTTAGTACCAGAGCATGAAAATAATAAATATATCATATCCTTAAAAATAAATTGATAATTATCAGTTTCGTAATCACTATTAAAATATTTAATTTTTATTATTTGAACGTTTTCAAATAAAGTTATCCTGGGAATAGTGGATCAAATTCAGCTTGCAAGATATGACTTATACAATTTATACTCTATTGCAAACTATACGGTAAGTCAAATAAAATTTTTTAAAAAACGTATAAATAACATAACAAGAATCAAACCCGCGAATCTTGGACTTCTTCTAAAAAATAGGCTTAGCAAGCGCTTGTTATCCAGCCGAGTCTCTAAAGCGAGAGATGTATTAAGAAATTTACATTTCTAAAGCAACGTTTCAGTGTTAGACAATCCTCGCTCGAAGACAAGGCCAAACGTAAAGAGAACTTTCATGCTTACTCAGAATATTTTCTAAGCTGGCTTAATAAATATTACTACAGATATATTTACGTAAAAAATATGTTTTTTTTTTTTAATAATAGGGCAGTTTTTTTCCACACAACACTCCGTTCACCACCTTCCGCTGTATTTTCGAGAAATTTCGTCTCAAATATCGAAACTCATCCCTGCGATTTACCTTATCACCAGAGCGAAGAAAATGAAAATGATTAATATTTAATTTCTCCAAATGGGAGTCGAATCCAGCACCGTCGCGCTCAGTCACACTCTGGCCCACATCATCTGCGACGTCGATATACGTACGTTTTTTTATCACAACTGATTTCATACAATCAAATCTGATTCTAAAGTGGAAATGCTGTTAATATATGACCATGGCACCATAGTGGTTCAGCGTGTGACCGTTAGAGTAGCACCCGCAGATAGATATTTTCAATATATCTATCTACGGGTAGCCAGATAATATTTCCCATTTACCGATAAATTTTATAGGCAAGCAGAACATAAAGTAATAAATTATTATATATTCTAGTAAATACTTCCCACTTATCCCCACACAAAGCTATTTTATCTTAGCTGAAATACTAGTCTACAAAGTAATATTTATTTTAAGCTTATTTTATACTTTAGTGTCTTGAGATAAAGTTTCTTAATATTCAACACCTATCCAAGTAAAATGAGTTTTTAGCACTCTGTAGGGAAAAATCTTAGAAATTCATTTTAATTACAAACAATAAACAACAAAAACAAAGCTATTATTTGCTTTTCTAATTCTTTGGAGACTTTCTTAAAGTCACTTTAGGGTTCCGTATAGGGACTATATAGGGGTTATACTATCACTTTATTGTTCGTCTGTCCGTCTTTCAAGATCATTATCTCAAGATCTATGATATATCTCAAGATCGCGTGGAGTTATCAAGCTGAAACGAAAATCAAATATTCAAATCTACGGTCTCTTTTAGCACAGAAAAAAATTAAGTCGTTTCAATAAAAAGATACGTGTATTTACGCATCTTTTTTTTTCTCTATTTCTTACTTTCAGTGGACCTACAAAATTAGAATTTATTTTGAAAATCATCACAAATATACATTTGTATTTCATTTTATACAAAATGAGTGCTTACGCCCGCAAGCTTAACTTTGTCAGGTTATTTGCTACGTTGTAGTTCTCTCTCTACAAATAAACCGCAAAAGCCAATTAATTTCCAAAATATAAATGATATATGAATAAATTCTATATTTTCTAAATTTGTGTAAACAAAAAATTCAAATAAACTGAAAAGTTCAAGGCCTCCAAGTAGCTCGATGATCGAAGTACTACAATTATTTATCATCAATCATAGGAAAATTTTATTAAAATTTTATTATAAAAAATAAGAATTACGAAGATATAGAATATCTTTCTAAAATGCTTGATTGATACTTGGCCTTATTTTACTTAAAAATATATTTTCGTCTTTCTTTTCTCGTCAGATAAATACAAATAATATATATAGTAACGACTAGTATACAAATACATTACCTTCTCTGAGTCCCTCCCGGTACGGGAGTAGCTGCTAACCTCGCTTGCCTCTTCAACAGCTGTACAGTTAACGCAAAAGATATGACCATCATTAACATAGGAATATAGAAGGCCACTAAGGACCCAAATATCCAGAACAAGCGGTTGTTTATCACGCAGAGATCCGGCGTTGGCATAATGTTCGTTCTGTTGATGAGACCTGTAAAAGAACCTTTAATAAGTATATAAATATAATATTCAATTTTTTTCTATGGTAGAATTATGAAGAAAGTTAAATTGTATTAGGTAAGATTGTGAGGCCAAGGTTGTAAGATCGATTCCTACTCGGGGAAATGATTTTAATATTATATACGAGTATTGTTACTTTTCTTCCTTTGATGACGAGCCAAATCACGGCGTTATGTTCCACCACTCAAATCGAAATGCCTCAAAAACTCAGTGGAAATGGATTGTCTTAACTGGTAGGTTCCCAGGTTCCGTCCGCCCTGAAATATGTTCCTGAAACTAACACGTTTTTTAACAACTGCTTCGACACGAAAATAAAAATTCTGTTATAATATAAAGTTTGTCAAATCTCTCGGCTATTTCCATTTACAGGAAGTGAAGTGAGCATAGCACTTTTCCTTTTTCATTTTGAATCTTAAACAGTTGCCCGGATTCAGTCCCACCAAATCACTACGTATACTCGTATAGCGAATAAAATAAATATTATCATATTTAAAATTACTCCAGCCTTTGAAGCATATTCAAATACATGTAAATAGCACAAAAGCCTGCAATATAATTTAGTTCACTGAAACGAAATTGATATCTACTTTTATAATTTTAAACATTAGAATTCTTTACTCAGACTTTTGAGGTTTTCAGTAAAGATTTTTCATATATTTCAATACTAGCAAATATTCTTTACATTTTCATTGCTACATTGCATATTTACAACGTATTCCGAAAGAAGTCAGCCTTTCTTTGAAACTCCACAACCTTTGACCTTTTCATGTTTCTAAAATACTAAAATATGCTTATATTAAATTTTTATTGGCTCACAACCGATGAGGCCGATACGTGCTAGAGTGGAGACCGCGCTTAGGCAAGCGTAGTGTAAGACGCCTTGCAGCACGATGGACAGACGATTTAAAGAAGGTGGCTGGCATCGGATGGATGTGAGAAGCCCAAGACCGGGATGGTTGGTGCTTGATGAGGGAGGCCTACGTTCAGCAGTGAATGACGATAGGCTGATTAAAAAAAGATTTTAAAATATTTAATACATACAAAAAAAATTTTTTGGCAGTTCTTAACAATTTGAACGCGGACGCTCTTGGGAGATTTTCAAAACACGCAGACCACTGCCCGCTGTTTACCAATTTTTATACCTTTTTAAATAGCATATTTTTCATTCCTAAGTTTAATTAAAAAGTTAAAAAAATAAATAAAAGAACCTTTTTTTACAGTAATTTTGTGATAATAAAGACAGAACTTATCTTATCACCTTCAGGAGCTAAAGCTAATATGGTGCAAAGTAAATGGATTGTTAAACCTAGTACTTCCAGCTCAGCCATTATTATTGTTTTTATTATTATTCGAGGATTTGTATATCATACTAATATTATAAACGTGAATGTATATGATATGTATGTAAGTTTGTTTGTTATGCTTTCTTGACAAAGCTATTTAACCGATTATCTTGAAATTTTTTAGACGTATAAGAAAGGACATAGGATACATTTCATTAAAATTATATATTAAAAAAAATAGTATTCTTTGAATAAAATATAAAAATGAGCTTAAACAAGCAAAGCGAATTAGAGTTGAATCTAAAGTAGTCAGTCGCTGTCCCACTGCGATACATTGCCTTAGTGGCGTCGGAGTAGTAGAGAGCGACTATAAACGTGATAGATTGTGGGTTCGATTCCCACTTGAAGTGATAAAATATTTCATATTTTATCACTCCAAGTGGTGGTAACGAGACAAAGCGAGGCGTTGAGTTCGTACCTTTAACACGCAATGTATTGAGATCTCGTCGGAAAATGGGGATCGGAAGTGCCTTACTGGGAAAAGGAAACTGAGTGTGAAGCAAAAAAAAACAGTAATATATAAAAATAAATTATGTGTACACTTATGCAAATTATATCCAACCACCATCATCTCTAACCAAAATTTACTATTAGAAATAATTCAATGAAAAAAACAGTATTAAAAATATCCTTCTAGTAGCTGAAGTCTAGTAACCATTTCAAGTAAGAAAAGTAAAGCTAAAATATTTCTTTCATTTTAAAAATATTCTTAAAATGTAGCCTCAATTTTTTATCTGTCTGACGAAATAATGAAAGTCTCTAAGATTAATGTCAGCAGGAGAGTTATTTTTTAATGTTATTACTACATAAGATATTTTACGAAAAGTCACACTTTGAAAGCGTGAAAATAATGTGTCTAATAGTTAAACTTAAAAGTATTGTTTTAGCTTCACGCCGTATTCTGGGCATAGCGAGGTAAAGGGAACCTGGGAACTTAGTGTTAGGACACTCCTTTCTTCGTTTTGGCTTGTTAGTATGTATGTATCTTTCTAGGACAATTTTGGCCCACGACCCACGTGTCTTATAGAACTAAAATTTAGACTTTACAATTAAATTATACATATATGTTTTCTTCATTAAAATAAAACACAAACGCACAGCGGCCAACAAATACAGCAAATCTCGGAAAATCTTATGAAGGTGAATGTGAGCCAGATTATATAGAGAGTTATCTAAATAATATCATTTAAGTACTAATAAAAACCGTTTGTTTATATTTACTATTTCCTCCTATTTCATTATATTCTTGCATACGTGAGTGATTTTGGTAGTTAAACCACGTATACTGTATAAGGAAGGAGGACATACGATCAAAATCATATTTTTATGAAATTACTAATTGATATAAAATATGTTTTTAAAAAACATCGAAACATAAAAAAAAACATTTAGAATTTATAAATTTACAGTGCGTTTGCTGAAACTTAGAGAAGAAAAATATGTTAGAACTTGCGACTGAGTGTGGTTTAGAGGTGCCCGTTTGAATTGTACTTCAACTCTCATCCCCATGATCCAAGCCTCTCCTATCACAGCCACATATATTGAAATAATGTATTTCACACCATTAAATTACCAAAAGGACGACCCATTTAAAAAAAGAATCACTAAGCATGATGATTATAGGCTTCGATTCTTTAAGAAAATTGTTGTATTTATAACTTAGTTTCTTTTCCTTTAGTTTTTCAAAACTCAATAGACAAAATACAACTTTGGATTCCGTTAACTAAACCACAGTAACTTTAAATAGAAGGATAGGGATATTAAATAGGTGGATAAGAGCAAACAAAATTAATTGGTATATAACGTAAATTATATTAAATTAATATAAATGTAACTTACACCAGTACAGGCACAGAGAACCTAGTGTTAAGACACTTCGTCCCCCCAGTTTCTGCCGGGTTCTAGAGGCATTAGATGTTGAGCGGCAGAACTCAATGCCGCGCTTTGCCTTGACACCAGAGTGAAGGAATGAAAATATAAAAAAATATTTCATTTCTTCGAGTAGGGATCGAACCCACAACCAGTCGTTTTTACAGTCACATTTTATGCCCCTGCGCTACGACCGGCCTCATTTAAATTTGTATATAATATAATTTTCTAATGTATGCCGGTTTTCAGTTACATAAGTAACAAGGACTTACAATGACAATATTATTTTCATCACGTCTGTATCATTACTACGTCAAGGTGTACCTATACGCCATTTGAGGTTGTTTCTATTGGAATTTATCTTTTATATTCTATTTATTACATAATTATATTTTACTTATATTAAATACTTCTAATATGCTAGTTATATCTATCATGGCACAGGGGCACATGAGTGCGCCTGCAAGCGCAACAGGTTGTGAGTTTGATTCCCACTCGAGGGACGAGAAGTTTAAAGTCCTACGCTCTGTCAGCGCGGCCAAGCGGCGACGGACTCCGGAAGGTACGCGTTCAAATCCCGCTTCGTTCAAATTTTTATACTTTTTCTGAATAAGCATATTTCCGTTTCCTTTTCGCGAATTCTTTGTGGTATTGCGTGTTGAGAGGCAGAACTCAACGTCGCGTTTTGCCTTATTACCAAAGCACCAAAGCGAGATAATAAAAATATATTTCTTTTTTCATTCTTCCGAATGCAAATCGAACCCATAACCGTTACGTCACTTACACCAAATTCTATATTAGAATAAATAAATATCTTTATAGTATATTTCATAGTATAGTTTGCTAATCTTCATATAACATAGTCTGTTATAAAGTCTATCTACTAATATAGTTGTGCACGTATAATTATGTAATTATATTTATATGATACAGTCACTGCATAATTAGGTCATAGATAAGGACTTCTGAATATAAGCGCGGTGGATGCTGGTTCGATTTTCAGTTGAGGAAATAGTGATAATAAATTCTTTCCAAGTTTCCGTTCTGGTAAGTGTAATGTAACTCTAAGTATTCTCTGCCTACATTGAAATCAAGTGAAAAAAAGTAGTTATAAGTGGAACTCTACGCCAGGCTTTTTGCCTTGGTGTCAGAGCGAATAAGCAAAAATATTAAAAATAAAATAAATCAGCTTCACGCTGTATCCCGCACACAGCAGGGTAGGCAGAGGGAACCTAGTTAAGACACTCCGTTACCCACTTTCTGCCGAATTCTGGAGGCATTGCGTGTTGAGTCGCAGAACTCAACGCCGCGCTTTGCTTCGACACCAGAGCGAAGAAATGAACATATAAACAGAAATAAATATGTCACTTCCTGGAGTGGGGATCGAACCCACAACCGTCGCGTTACAGTCACACCCTTGTGTCGCTGCGCCACGACGACCTCAGTATATTTAATTAATATGACATAAATTTAATTGCAATTTTAAGACACAATATTATATGACCTGTATACGTTATACTAAGGCAAAACACCTGCGGCCACAGCTGGCTTAGTATCTTATTAAGAAAATAGATGAGAAGATCTGCACTTTCACCAAGTAATATGATATAGCGCCACCAAAAAAATATACTTATATTTTGTATGATACCAAATAAATAAACCGAGCTAAAATAAAATCTTGCCAACTGCACAAAGGGGTTAACGTCAAATTATTGTACTTGTAATGATTTTCAGCCATGATGGCGCTAGAGTGTTGCTAGTTCGATTCTCGTGATTGGGCTCAAAAGTTATTTTCATTTTTTAACTCTGATGAAAATGAAAAGCGGCGAATATCTTAGTACTTCTGATTGTCATGGACGTATCTAGTGATATTTTCTAGGGGAGCATGAAGAAGGGTGTTCGTGTAAAGGTGTTCTTGTGTTTTATTTTCAATTTTTTTATTATCAAAATTTTTGGGATGGCCGCAAAATACGCCTACTCAGCGCCCCCTATTCCTACGCGCATGTTGCTTACCTGCCATATGCGCAGTACACAGCTTCAAGTTAATAATATAAATAAAGTTAGCTTAAAGTTAAAGTATATTCAGAGATGACTTTCAATCAGGAAAAAACAGATAAAAAGATAGCTAGTCATCGTTGTTTAACATGTTACTTAATTTATTGTTAGAATACGTTGCTATCAACAGTTAACCTGACGTCTTATATCTAGATAAAAAGAAAAACATAAAGTGATACTCCCAAAATGTTTCGCAGGAGATAAATGAAAAAAAAGTCTTAAACAAAACTAAAATATAAAAGTACGCATAATAACAATAAAACTCAATACTACCTACATATTTTATTAATACCTCGAGAGCTATGAGAACAACTGGGTAACTGAAATAATCAAAGTTTCCAAAATCCATTTCCATCCAAAAACAAGGAAATAGATTTCCTTAATAACCGCTTAATTTGGGTGCCGGGGTTGAAAATATCTTTTAACATAATTTTACCATGATTGATTAGTGACCTTATAGTAGCACTCATTGATTTATTCTCAATTAACTTGATTTAACTGCAAAGTAAATGGATTCTCATTGTTTTTTGTAGGATCTCGAGTCTCTTAATAATAAAATCTTTATATAATAAAAATATAAAAGAAATTACAAGAGGAATAACAATTTAAATGTGATCATTTTTTAGATACGGTGTGTAGAAAGAACGAAAAGTATTTAATAAAAAATAAAAAAAAAAACTTTTTTAAATCAACTGTTCAAATTATTTTTAAAAAGTCCAATGTTTGTACAATAATATATATAACTTAATAATAAGTTTGTATCTAAGATTCTGCTAAGGTTCACAAAAGCAATGCTATAAATAAACTTGGGAACTGTGAGTGTCAGTCAGCAGACATTATTACTGCTCTGAGAGAAAACGGTGAAGTGAAAACAGATGAAAGGGGAAGTTCTTCCCGCTCAGTATCAGACCTTTCAAACAATTGTAATGGGTTGAGATAATTTTAGATTGAAATCATATATATAATATAATACTGACAAGTTTGTTCGGTTACTCATACTAATCTCAAAAACTACTTATTCGAACGGAAAAAAAAATAATTAAAATTTCCAGCAAATTATTGAGGCATTACGTATTGAATGGCTCAAGTCGATGCCGCACTTTGCCCGTAATAATAAAACATATTTACTTTATTTTAACAATTTTTAAAGTGTTATTTCCACACTTACGCACTTAGGAAAGAAAAATATTTGTTAAGAAAACGTTTCAGCATTTGAACGTATCGGGACTCGACCCCGCGCCTCCTGGAAACGTATGGCTCAGTGATCAGAGCGCCTGGTCAGTTTCCAAGTAAACAGTAAGTTTAATCTTGTAGTTATTTTAAAAAATAAAATCTTACAGTGGCTAGCTTTTATATTGCAAAATCTTTTCGTTTGTAGTATTTGTCTTATTGTATTACAGCTGCGCTTAGAGCAAATAAAACCATTTTGATTCACAGAATGTGACGTCATTGTAGTATAATACATTGTTCATATTAATAACAGGGCGAGCTTGATGAAAACGTATGGCTTAGTTGGTCAGAACGCTTGGATGGTTTCCAAGAAGAGCGGGTTCCAATACCGCTACGTACATATTCTTATATGTTTTCTAAGCAGTGTTTTTCCTTTTGTTGCATCTGTTTACATTAGAAAATAATAATTTAAAAAAAGTCTCTGAAACCCAAAGCCTATTTGAAAAGCTGGTTGGGGGGGAATATACCTTCCCTGGTTTCTCCAGTCATACTTTATTTATGTTATGCTAGTTTTCAAATTAATTTAGGAAGGCAACAATATCAATGAATGTATTGTAAGAGTGTCTAAAAATAAAGGAGCCTCTTTTATATTATTTTTTCAAAAACATAAAAGCCTATTGTAACTCAATTTGAAATCTAGCCAAGTCAAATCTTACACGTAAATAAAGTCTCCTAAGTTGTAAGAAGAAAGGATATTTTAAGTTGTTATAATATATTTTATATTGTTAAAAATACATTTCAGGACTGACCATTGAACTTGGCATATATTTACATCTCACTTCTTTTATCGCTGAAATCAACAACTAAGGCATATATCATATTACTGAACTTGGCTCTCATTTTACATTAATGTTTTTGATTGGATAAATATTTCCTGGGTGAAGATAAAAATAGAGTGTAGAAAATTTACCCATATATTTTATTTATCCTACTAATATTATAAATGCGAAAGTTGGGAGTATGTATGTATGGATGTTTGTTACTCTTTCACGCAAATACTATAAAACCAATTACAATGAAATTGTGTATGTAGGTAGCTGAAGACCCAGAATAACATATAGGCTACTTTTCGTCCCGGAGTTCCCGCAGGATTTATTCCTAATTAAAAATAAATACATTTATCGCTTCTAAAACGGAACGCGTGATATAGCAGCACGGCGGCGCCAAAGGCGGTTGCGGGAGCGGAGGTGGGGCGGGCGGTCGCTCATAACTGATAGCTGAATGCGCGACCCGAACCTTCCAATCGTGCCTCGGCGCGAGAGGAGCCCGCAAATAAAATCTCCAAAAGGGCATCAAGAGCCCTACCCAGTAGGGCTAGCTTGGGCCGAGCGAAGCAAAGTCCCCCACTACAAACGGTGCTCGCAAGCCGCGGTGCAAGTCTCACAGGAGACGCCCTTGCGACACTGTGTTCTCATTTGTTGGTGCCTTCCACGGTAACAATGCCAAGGTCAGAGCTCTTCTAGTTCGGCCTCCCAAAATCCGGTGACGCTGTAGAGGCCCATAAGGCCAACAGCATACTGCTCAATCGAAAAACGAAACGACGCACGCGACCCGAACACGGGTAGACGCGTGAGGGCAGACGTCGTTGACGGTTGTGTCCGTTTTGCAAATTTTCAGTTGTTATAAACGCATTGAAGTAATATCCAGGCCCAAGGTTAGGTTAATCGCAGATATCGTTAAATATAGTTTATAGGAGCATACTGTAGTAGCTACCAATAGACCTATGATTAGGGCTTTGCAATACTTAGTTATTATATTTCCTATGTTGTTAATATTGTTACGTTATCATAGGACTTCCACGCGGACGAAGTCGCGGGTGGCCTCTAGTTTAAAATATTTCCTAGTATATTTTCCAGTGTGTGTCTGTATCGCGATGGTTGTGGGTTCGATCCCCACTCGAGGAAACGAAATATTCACTTAAATTTATATTTCCGTTTCTTCGCACTGGTATCGAAGCAATAGCACGGCGTTGAATTCCGCCGCATAACACACAATGTCTCCAGAATTCAGCGGAAAGCGGGAGTGTCTCAACACTGTGTTCCGTCTGCCTAGCCTGCTGTGTGCGGGATACAGCGTGAAGCTGATTTAATGATGTTTTTTTATATTTTCCAGTCCAGCTTAGGGTAACATTAAAATTATTTTAATTTCTTTTGATGAATATGAAACGAAATAATGCATCACCCAGTATTGTCTCCATAAAAATACAAAACAAACCGTTACAATAGTAGTAGTGGGTACAGTGGTGTAGAGGGATAGTGTCTAATACAAACCCCATAGTTTCCAGTTCAAATCCTACTGAGAGGAATGCTTATATTTTATTTATGTAATTTCGCTGTTGACAAAGGATTTATTTGGTTTGCAAAGTTCCGTCTTTCAATATGCAATATATAAAAAATTGAGCGAAAATTCGAAAATGAAATCTTAACTGCTCTTTTATTAAAAAAAACCCCTAGCAGAAACTATACAGCAATATTGTAGAAGAAAACTACATTGCGTTCTAAGTGTCAAAGTGCACTCAATGAGGCGCCCGCATGTTATTAAATTTCATAATGAAGGCCAAAATTTTAGTGCACGGCTCGCTACTACACTTTGAAGTTTGCAACGGTACATTAAAAAACTTCTACGGCTTCTTTTATATTAATATTGAAAAGTAAATATAATAAAAGTATAAAATAAATATCAGTTAGGTAATTATTTTTATAACCTTTTTTCTACTTCTAAGATTTAATATTCAAAATATTTTTTTATAAAATCAGCGTCACGCTCGTTCTACCCTGCGTGTCTCGCAGAGAGACCCTAGAGAAGAAGAGACCTCAGTGTTAAGACACCGTTCCCCTTTTCCAGCTAAATTTTTCGAGGCATTGCATGCTTAGAGGCGGAATTCAACGTTGGGGTTTTGTCTTGACGCCAGAAGGAAGAAATTAAAATATTTATTTATAATTCATATTTATTTATATTCATTCCCCCGTTTTATGAATTTGTGATCGAACCCACAACCGTCGCGTTACAATCACATCCTTGTGCCCCTACACCACGACGGCTCCTATATATTTATACTAGAGGCCGCCCGCGACTTCGTCCGCGTGGAAATCCTATGATAACGTAACAATATTATCAACATAAGAAATATGGTAAGTAAGTATTGCAAAGCCCTAATCATAGGTCTATTGGTAGCTACTGCAGTATGCTCCTATATACCATATTTAACGATTTTTTCCTTCAGCATAAACATGCACATTTTTCACTTTTGAAACACGTGAGCAAGCCATATAGAGCTGCCCATGTGAAAAACATGGCGTGTCCAAATGTAAGCCTGCTAACTTCAAGGTTTGACCCTGCAATTTGTTGATCGTCATTAAAAATGCAACTTTTAATGGGAATTGCAAGCGTTTAAAATTGAATGGCAAGTTGTTGGGTATGACTGGAATGTATAAGAACATTGTCTCCCTTGGCTTCTCTAGTTAAAATTTTGACCTTTACGAAGTGCCTTCCTAGTTCGGTAACTCGTAAGCGTGTACCGTTGCATAATCTCGGCGCGTCCAGGTTACGCATTAACAAAACAGGTACACCTACCTTTAATTGCAACTTGTGTGATGGCACCCCGGACAACTCTAAAGAGCTTAGGAACTCTATGGGATAACTTGTAGTGTCATCGGATGATATAACTGTGTCAATTGAATAATACACTGATATTTCGCTGTTTATTTTGTCCAAGATTTTTTAATTTAATTTCGCAACAGTCTCATTTTTTGGTGCCAGTATTGTCTCTTACACAACCAATTTTAGTCAAGAATATGATGTTGCAGATTTGGAAAAACTTGTTCTATGAGCTCGTCTTTTGTTTACACAGCATGACAAAATTGCTGTGTGAAAAGAACCATACCTTCTTGGTCGGTGTCAAGTTGGCCTTCACCAATTTCTAGCAGTTTCTGAGCATATGCTCCTGATTCGACATCGCTGAATAACTGGACTCGCATGTTAGTGGTAAGATAAAGCTTTTCAACTTTAGACCATAGATATGAAGCTTTTAAACATGCGTTGATTTCATGTGCTGCAGTGCCTCTCTCGATAATTACACCACCCATTAACTTTCTATTGCTTTGAATGTCTTGTAGACAGCGATCAAGTGCGTCAATAGCACGTTTGTGTGACATAATGCACTCGTCCTAAACAATCAGCTTACGTTCTTGCAACAGGGCGCCGCGGGCACTGCTCTTACTGATGTTGCACGTTGGGGTTTCTTCATCTGCTACATTAAGAGGTAATTTAAAAACCGAATGTGCCATCCGTCCACCGCTCAGCAATGTTACAGCGATTCCAGAGGAAGCCACCGCTAATGCAACTTTACGGACTCTCCGAATTTTTGCTAGAAGCAAATTAAGCAAAAATGTTTTACCTGTACCACCCGGGGCGTCAAGAAAAATAATACCGCCTTCACCAAGCTCAACTCGTTATAATATTTTGTATCTTTTTGCTCGGGTAGCAGGCGTGGTTCTGCTGATCTGAGCCTCTAATAAAGCGGTATCATGACTTAGCTTTGATCAAATCGGTCGACAACTCTCCTCGATGCTGCAGTGTAGGCATACCGAAGTCGGACAATTTTTTATCGTTGTTAATTTGTCTCTATATGTCTCAGTGCTTCATTCGAACATAGATCATTCTTGACTTGATCCATCAACATGATGACAATGAAACAAAACAACCATTAAAGGACAAATTACTTACCTATCTACAACCTATAATTTAAACAAAAATGTAGTTATTCGTTGTATTACTTAACAGGTGACCTATCTATATAATTTTTAAAAAATGAAGTACTGTTCTTAACACAAACACTTAATACATTTAAAATGCAAAACATATCTATTTACTTAAAATTATAGCTTAATAGTAATAAATAGGCAAAAAACAATTCTAATCAGCCAATTAGGAAACAAAACCTCGCTTCCCTGAGTCTATTAACTTAAAAAAAAATACAAAAAACAATCTGCCAATAACCTAACCTTGGGCCTGGATACTTACTTACTTCAATGCGCTTATAAGAACTGAAAGTTCTTAAGAAAAACGTCGACGACGTCTGCCCTCACTCGTATGCCCGCGTTCGGGTCGCGCATTCAGCGATGAGGTCTTTTCCCCCCACCACACGAACCGCGCGTCGGTGCCCGCCCCACCCCCGCTCTCGCCACCGCCTTCGGCACCACCGTGCCGCTAGATCACGCATTCCGTTTTCAGAAGCGATAAATGTATCTATTTTCTATTAGGAATCAATCCCGCGGGAACTCTGGGATTAAAAGTAGCCTACATGTTATTCTGGGTCTTCAACTACCTACATACCAAATATCATCGTAATCGGTTCCCTAGTATTTGCGTGAAAGAGTAACAAACGTCCATACATACATTCTCACAAACTTTCGCATTTATAATATTATTAGGATTTTTTGTCAGCTTCACGCTGTGTCCCGCACACAGCTGGGTAGGCAGAGGGAACCTAGGTTCCCACTAGATTAGCACTCGTGTTAAGATACTCCGTTCTCTACTTTCCGCCGAATTCTCGAGGCAGGGCGTTTTAAGTGGAGCCGCTCTCTATTTATTCTTACCATTATTACAAATTATTCCCCCTAATGAGGATCAAACCCACAACGATCACGTTAACAGTTAGATGCTACCCCACTGCGCCATGATGGGCCAAAAATCAGATATACAGGTACAACAGCTATATTTTCTTATAGCCAGCCAGTTAAGTTAACCAGTTAACATTAACGTCGGCAGCTTCTTAGCACTAAATCAAAAGGAAATAATGAATAGAGATTTATGAGTGAAATCGCTCATAAAGGCCCAAGGGCCCAAATTCGATTCCAGATTATGTCTCTCAATGGTTCTTGTATAAAATACACAGTTGAACGGAATAGCTTTGTCCGATTTTCCGAGAGGTTAAGCAAATTAAAACTTGAAACATTTAAATTGTGACGGCTAGTTATTGTGTGAATGTTAATTTCGATGTTTTCACAAATACTTGTTGTGGAGTATTATTATCTTCACGCTGTGTCCCGCTAATGCTGGATAGGTAGAGGGTTCTCAGAACCTAGAGTTAAGACACTCCATTCTCCATTGATACACTTGAGGCATCGCGAGTTGAGTCTTATCTAAGTATAGTTATTTAAAAGAGAAAGGAGAGTTATTTCTCTGTGGCCTCAATTTGTGTAATGTTTTTAATTAATTTATATTTCTTTAATAAATTTAAAAGAATAATACTAACTTAAAGAACATAGATAAAACTAAGATGTATGAACCTTTAATATTTAGCATTTCAGATAGTTAAATAAAATATTAATGAAAAAACATTCTTAAGAACAAGCTACCTATATATTTTTATCTTTCAAGGTATATTGTATTTTATAAACCAATGTGTTACATTTGATACCCATATTAGGTAAGTTGTGCAAAAATTTATAATCCGCCATTTTATTGCGGCGGCCATTTTGAATTAACAACAATACAGATTAGGTATATGTTATTTCATTTCAATAATATGGCAAATTAAATAAACGCTTGCAAAATACGTATTAACTCATCACTAGATTCTTAATTTTCTGCCGTGTAGATATGTCAATTTGCAAAAATAAACATCTCACTATGTGCAATGTATATACGGGATTCTATACTTCTATTTTACTACAATATTCTATTTCTTATTTTAATCGTAGTAAAACCCAATACAAAGTAAAATAACAAGCCTTAGTACTCGTATAATCACGATAACGAAATGTATAAGGTCAATCAAAAATTAAGAGGCACAATCTGTTTTAACGAGGATCAAAGTCACCTTGGTTATTTTCTCATTTGAATAGAAGAAGAACGCGTTAGAAGTAACAATTGAGTTTCAGCATTTACAGATGTTTTTTTAATTTTTTCATCTTCAAGTAGACAGTAACAAGCTTAATGGAACAAATGTTAAGAATACATGTATTTTATTTAATTCTACCTATTTACATGGAAGAGAGAATCAAACAACAAATTAATTTGTTTCTTAAAATATAGTTTCTGGAACGCACGATAAGCAGAGTGCATCCATTCAGCTAAAATTCAAGTCATTCAAAAGCGTCCTGGTGAAGATCAACTCAAAAATGCAATTATACGCATCCCCGCGATATCCAGCATATACTTAGCCATCTCTTGTGAAAAGTATAGTGTAAGTATATAAGCAACGTATTATATATAATTTTATTTCGAAACAAAGTTACGCCTAAGGTATTACAGACAGAAAGACAATTGGTTCAATCTCCGCTCGTGTGAAATATTAGATTATATTTAATTCTTTCTAATTTCTCTACTATAATGAAATAAAACGCTGTGTTGAGTTTCGTAACTTAAGCCAAAAATATTAATTAACTTAAACATAAAATGTAAGTTCTTTTTATAATAAAACCTACTCAACTTACCTAAGACAGTAATAGAGCTGGACACGAACATGCTGAGCAGCCACACCAGCGCTATTTTGATGACTACCAGCCGTTTGGTCGAATGGTGCCGGCTCTTAAGTGGATTGCGGATACCCAAGTACCTGAGGAGGTGAATATAATACCTACATAAATACAATAAAGATACATTATATCAAGGTATAAATATAATTTTGTGTTTTATTTTATTCAGATTTACGCTGAGCTAGTGTTATGACACTCTGTCCTCCATTTTCCACCAGGATTCGATATATTGTGAGTGATGAATAACAACAGCGGTCTTTAATCACATAAGATTAGTTTTTAATTTTTTTTTGCTTCATGTTGGTAGGCAGAGTAAACTTCCTTCTTAAAGCGTTGCGTGTTTGTTAAATGATAGAATGAAGTAAAGCTAGGAAACTCGAGTAAGAATCAAACCCACAACTTATCGCTTAAGCATCTGGTCTCTACTCCTACTCTATGTGTTTGGGACTACAATTATATATTATAAACTCCCAAACAAATGTTTAATTAATAAACCATCTTTTAAAGAATTAGACACCGGTGCTATTATCAAAGTTACTTCATCAAGTGAGCAGCCTTTACAAAAAGCGCCGAATAAAAGGAACATCCGGCTTTTGTCTTCCCGGATGACCTTCCAGTGTACTTTTTTCTAAGAAATATATATATTTTAAGGAAATGGATATTGAAAATTTATAAATTTAATTCAAGTTAAAAATTAAAGAAAATTAAAATATTATTTCCAAGCTTTAAAGTATTTTTGGTACTTATTTAGACTACACTGTATTCAGCCTATACGAGTAAATGTAAGTATAATTCGCGAATTCTTATATGACGTTCTATTTCAACTTTGAGGTTTTTTCCGCATATTAGGTTAATCATAAAGAGAGAAGTTAAGAGAATCTGGTCTCCCCTTTCTATCGATTTATTAAAGGAACTCAAAGCCACACATGTACCATCAGACTTTTCCCGAATAGAGATTCAAATTCACAACCATTTACAATCAGACGCTATCCCGTCCCGGTTGGTACGAGTATGTACCTCACTAAGAGCTTTAGTCATAGTTTCAAGTTCACTCATAACAATATTTAAGTACACTGCTGAGCATTGGTTTTATCAACAAGCGACATCGAATAAGCAAAAAATTAAACTGAAAAAATGATAAATAGGAATTCTTATATAAATTACAGAACCGAACCGACCTCAAGACGCAATGCCTCGAAAAATTTTCGAGAAGGAAAGTGGGGAAAGGAATATGCTAATACTAGGTTCCCCACTCTCACCTAGATGTAGGGACCCTGCTGTGAGTGGGATATAGATTGACGCAAAAAAAACAACAATATGATAATAGTTTCAAATAACAAAAGGCAGCGTTCATTAAATTGAAGCATTGTACCGAGTCCCAAAAGCGATACTTTCTATCAAAATACGTCATATTTTTTATTGCGTTCTATTATGTCCGAGCTAAGAAGAATCTTTAGTACTCATCATTCTCTTAATGGCTGTAAGCGAACACAGACCGTAAACCTGTAATCACGCTAAAGCATATAAAGGATAAATCAAAGTACGTTTAATTATGTAGATAACATATTTAAAGAAAATATTTTTATAAAATATTTGAAATATAAATGTTTATTATATTTTTTTTATTTTACATTGAGCTTAATTCAATATATATATATATATATATATATATATATATATATATATATATATATATATATATATACACATATATTTTTTGGATGAAATGTAAAATGTAATAATATACAAAGAGCAGCGTTCAGTCCCTCCACTAAATACGACTTAAATATTGGAGTGTAAGTAAAGAGTGTCCATAAAATCCTCTCATCAGATATTCTCTGCATATTCTTCTCTGTGCGGATAAAGCAAGAACTAAAACAATAGTAACAACGAGGCTGACATGACGCTGGGGCACAAGTGGCTGTGAGTTCGATTCCTATTCGGAGGAATAAAATATTTGATATTTTTATTTTCTCGCTTTGGTAACGCGAATAGAGCTTCGCCACTCAACACTCACCTTTACCTCTGCCTTACATTCTATATGTGCGATGCAGCGTGAAAAAATATAATTGCTCGAACCTATATACGAGTACATCATAGCCGGCACCGGATATCCACAACGTATTTATCCGGCCTATAAATATACAGCATTTCTTCTTTATAAATTGGCGAGTTCAAGAAGGTCTCGACTTAGGAAATAAGACACGTAACGTTATATCCTTTTGGTAAACATTTGTTCCGATAACACCGTGTGTATACAGTAATCTGAATCGTGACCCCGCACTCTGTCATGTCTTAATATAGAAGGAGCAAAATTACATGACATTATTAGCATTATTACCTTTATGGTACAGTGGTAATTATAAGGCTCACGCTATATCCCATATATAACAATGCAGGAGATGTCGATTTGCTAAGATACTCTGATCTTCACTTTCCCGATTTTCAAAGCATTGTATTTTGAGTGGTGGAACTCAACGCCGTGCTTTGTATTGTTACCAAACCGTGCAATTAGAAATATTATTAATATCTATGAGTGAAAATCGAAGCCACAACCGTCGTGTACAGGTAGACGTGCCACTGCACCAGCCTTAATTTCCATATATATTACTTCCGCATATAGCAAGATAGTCTAGAGTTGGGGGAACCTAGAGCTAAGATACTCCGTTCTCCGCTTTCCGCCGAATTTTACGTATTGCGTGTAGAATATCATAATTCGATTCTACTTGAACATATTAGTATATAACGTTTTATAGATAATTACTTGCGAATCCCAAGTTTTAACGAGAATGAGAATTCAAACCCCTCATATGACCTAATCTTGCGCTGTACATTTCTACTAAGCTTTTCAAGCTAATAAAGAAAATCATTTGCATACAAACATCCACAATATGAGACGATTAGTAGATCCCTTAAGAACAACTTAGGCCTTTAAGGAAATTCGCCGATGGGAAGCCGTAATTATACAAAAAGAGTAAAAAAAGTGTCTTATTAAGCTAACAGTTGGAACTTTTGACATACTTTACCCTATAGTACCTTAATACCGTCCACATGTATGATATATAACTACTCGTATTAGAATAGAGGTTATCATGACGCAGTGGTACAGTGTGTGACTGGAAGCATAATGGTTTTGGGTTCGATTCATAGTCGCGGGAATCTGTGTGTGTTCCGTGTCCGCAGTTCTGCCATTCGCTCGCAATAATGTCTCGAATTCGGTCAAAAAACGGATTGTCTTGACAATAGCCTCTGCGGTACGGCATAAAACGGGTAGTTAAAAAAATGTGACACAGCATTTTGACAAACTATAGAGACTAAACATGTCCGTAATAAGAACATTCTTTTCTATTTTCTATTAATTTAACTTAAAAGCTTAAAATATACTTTTAAAAGTTTAAGAACTACGGTTTTTATAGTTTTCTTAGGAACTCCGAGCTGAAATCTGTTCCGTTGATTAAAGTAATTTGAAACGTAATCTATATTAAAACTTTTACAACTAACATAACGGGTGAACAGACAGAATTACATATATTTTTATCATAAAATATCGCCAACGGGTTACGATCTGTTTCCACGTAATTGTAATAAATATAATTAATTTTAAGAAAACTATCATGTCTTACTTGTGTGATGAAATCAAACAGATGTTTGCATCCATGATGTCCAGAGATCTGGACTTATATAGTAACTGTCTTTATTTCCTTTCCAAGATAATCTACTATTTTTTGTTAATATTAATGTCCTCGCGTAACGAGCCATAGCGCGGCGCTGAGTTCTGCCACTCGCCGCATAGTTCCGTCATTCAGAATGCGGCGAAAAGTGGAAAAATATCTTAAAGCTTAAGAAAAGAAAAGTGTGTTATGCTTGATGTTATCAGTATCATATTCATCTTCTCAGTCGTGCACTCTTGACAGAATGGTCGTGGTTGCTCACATGACGCACTAGGTTGAGGTCAATACATGGTTAAGTTAATTATCGTAATAAGAAAAACGTCTCGAATGATCATCCCCACCAAGAGTTATCGAGCAAAAGCAAAGCCTTAATTTAACAAACCAATTTAATAGCAGAGTTCCTTCTCTATTATAAAATTAACCATCTGGAAGAAACCTAGTGTTAGCGGCACATCGTTTCCAAATTTGAAGACATAGAGTGTTGAGTGACGAGGAAATAAAAATATTTTAAATATCATTCTTCCGAGTAGACATAGCACGTTTGTGCCCTTGCACCACGGCCCCCTCAACATAATTTTTGGCACATAATATTAAATTAGACTAATCTCAGTAATATTATTAAGAAATTATTTTATATAAATAAAGATAATGTTCTCAGCTTCTTTCAGCAAAATAGGCCAGTTCTCTAACATTAGGCGCAAAGGAACCACCATACATGCTCGGCACGAGGGTACAATTTATTAGGATTCGTATACGCACAATATAAATGCTGACGGTGGAACAACTAAAACAAAAAAATATTTATTTATTTACTGTGCTATATCTATAATCATCAGAATTAAATAGGTCAGTTGTGGCGCAAGCAAAGAAAAAGCAAAAGGCACAAGCGTGTAAACGTGACAGGTTGTAGGTTTGATTCCCACTGGAGGAATTGGATTAAAAATAAAAACTAGCTTCACGCTGTATCCCTTGCAAAGTAGTTAGAGAGAACGTAGCCTACTCTGCTACATGCGGGATACAGCGTGAAGCTGAAAAAAAATCCGTTCTAGAAATAGACTGATGATACGTCCTTGGCATACTGGGATAATTTAGTGTATACATTGATCTTTTATTTATGTAACAACATATTGACCCATCGTGGCCCAGAGCGAAAATGTCTTTCTAGCTACGTTTGCGGAATCGATTCCGATTTGAAGGGACGAAGTTTTTTCATTTTTTGCCGTCTAGTACCTGGATATATCGAGGCGGAGAGTCATTTCTCTCAACTTGCTCGCATACGAGTATATCGAAAATTGGAGAACAGTCCACTTGGTACCCTATGCCTACCCTACTTACTATGTGCAGAATTCAACAATAATAAAAAACAACATATTTTAATACTAAATAATCTTATCTACATAAAATACAAACCTGCCAATACTTATAAAGCACATATGCATGATGCTAGCGGAACAGGCGAGCACGTCGCACGTCACGTACACGTTGCACCAAACGACGCCCAGCGGCCAGTATCCTATAATGAAGTATTATTTAAATTGTATGAACATATAAAAAATATATGACTCGTTTGCAGCGGCACAGCGTCTGGCTGTAAATACGACGGTTGGTAGTTCGATTCCAACTGGTGGAAATTAATAAATTTCGTTATTTTGTTCCAGTACAAAAAAAAATGAATTTCGATACTCAACATGTACCTAATACCTCGAAAACAGGGGCTGACGGTGGGGAATTTAATGCATTGATATTAGGTTCCTTTTTCGCCGAGTCCTGAAGGCATTGGGTGTTGCGTGGTGGAACTCATCACTACGCTTTGCCTTGCTACCAGAGCGAGAAAATGGAAATATATATAAATATTTAGTGTCACACGCTTCTCCCCCTTTACCACAGGAGGCCTCGTGTCAAGTATTTAAATATAAAAAAGTTTGTAACATTCATGCCTAGCGGAGTAAACAGAGAAAACGGAATGCCAAACGCTAAGGCAATATAAACTAAAGTTTTCTAATAAAACATATAAATTAGCTTTGTAAGCCATTCGACTATTTCATTAAAAAATGTATCCAAAACCCCCATACTCTGGCATATAGCCAGAATTAACTTTTACTACATTTTAAGATTCCTATGCAAACATTGCTAAATTGTAGCTAGTTGAAACTCTCATGATGCTATGGACAGTGTCAACCTTTAAAGTGTGTGAATTCGATTTTTATCCCCACTCAGGACAGAGATGGATTTAAAATATTTTAATTTCTCGTCTTTAATTTGACAAAACTGAGCACCTTATATGTTAGTTCGGCGGAAAGTGACGAAAGGAAATGTCTTAATGAGAAACGGAGTTTAAGTTCCAAGGTACCTTTTGCCTACCCTAGTATTATTATAATTATTTAATACTTTATTACACCATAACACATCAAATAACTTTACCACAAAAAAACCAGCATAAATTAACTTAAACATAAGATAGATACAAGAAAAAAAAACAAAAGGCAAAATGGTATAGGGGCGGCCTTATCACCCACAGGTGATCTCTTCCAGCCAACCCTTAACTTAAAAAAGAACTACTGCTATTAATGTACAAAATATGTAAATACAATATATTTATAGAACTACATGTTATAGTTTACATATTAATTTACACGAATAGATATAAATACTACTATTTACGAGATCCAGCGTGAAATTAAAAAAAAATTACCACCAACTACACCTAACAACGCCAGTTCAGGTGGGAAGCAGAGTACAAAGAGTTAATACACTAAGTTCTCTTTGCTTACTTCTATGCAAAAAAAACCGTGAAGCTAAATCTGATATAAAAATCTATATTTCACATTTAACTTGTCAATTTGTATAAGGAAAAATCAACAGTTTTCCAAATTCAACCGATATTTGTTCAGGATCGGTGTCACTCAAACAACGTTATTGTATCGAAACGCAAATACACAGCTCAAGTGAGACAGAAAACTGAGCTTAAATTTTATTTGTAAACAAAGAAAAAACAACCTTTAAATGTTTTCTTTTATAACTCCCCTTTTTCTTCCTTTATCTTTTTTCTTAGTATTTCTGTGAGCTTAGGGTTGTCAGAAGCGACCGTGTTAAGATTCTCTATTCACTCCCTTTCACTCAGCTTCGAGACTTTGTGTATATTGCGTATTAAATTGATGAACCAATGTCACGTATGTTTATAGAAACATTGCACCGAATAAGACTTGAACCCATAAACATAGCTAGCAAGCTTATGAAGATATACACATTTACGCAAAAACTGCTGAACGGATTTAGATGAAAGCTTATAATTTTCAATCATAAAATAATACATAGACTTTTTGTAAAGATTTTGTAATATTTGTGTATACACAACAAGAAGCGGGCGAAGCCGCGAGTTTGTCGCTAGTGTATAATAAGACAAGCTAAGCAATTTCCACTGCGTTCATATGAAATTCGCTTTGAAATAGAAAAGAAACAATAACGAAAGATAAAATTTGTAAATTAATCAAAATAGACGTTTTTTGGCGAACCTCTAAATCAAGATTAGTATACCTGCCAAACTCATCTTAGCGAAACGTTGGCGTCAGTTTTATATTTCATGCAAAAATAAGATAAGTTATACACATTGCGGAATATTTAATATACGATGGTATTTTACTAAGCCTTGAATAATGTTCCACCTAGTATAAGATGAAAATAAAGTCTGTCTGTATTTTTACCTGACTTTAAAAAAGAGAAAACCCCAAGCTTTATACAAAAGTTAGTATTTGAGTAATAAGTAATTTGATTTAGCAATAAATAGCAGAAGCCGCTCCAGGAGCATTAACTAGTCTTTGACTTAAGATGGAGATTGAAACTATTGAAGAATTTATTACTGTGAATTTCTAGTATTCATTTATTCTGTTTATAATATTAATATTATTTGCTGTAGGTCTCGGCACCGACTTCAAACCTATCAGTAGGTAACATATACTAAAAATTATTATTATATTAACATTTAAAGAGAAATTTCTTACTGTATTCTGCATATAGCAGCAGTAGAGATTTGGGAACCCAGTGGTAACACACTCCATTCCCATTAAGATTTCTCCGTTCCCCATTTTCCACCGAATTTTGGAGGCATTGCGTGTCGAGTGGCGGAACTCAATGCCATGATTTGCTTTGTTACAGGGCGAGAAAGTAAAAATATTATTTATTTATTTTTTCGGTTGGTAATCGAACCCATAATTTGTCGCGTCAATTCATGCCTCCGAGCGAGAACTGAACCAAAAACTCTGCTGCTGCGCCACAACGGCCTCAATTACATATGTACATCAAATGTCGATTTTTCTTATTTCAATATATTGCAACTTTGTTTCATAACTTTTGTTCTTTGACTCTAACAACATATATAACATTAATATACCTACTCGTGATAACAAACGACATGACTGGCATAAAATTATATTACAGACAGAAAACATCCATAAATTCATAATCGCTTTTACTTTAAAAGCTTATTCAACATAATTTAAAAGTACTCATTACTAAATTAAATTGTTTTATTTTATTCTTTGACATTTCCATTATTAATACTGTAACATGTTTTTAAAATAATTAATTTTTAAAGGCAGAATTGAGGCAGATATAGCGCAGTGGCGCAGGCCTGTGGCTGTAAACGCGACTGATTTGAGTATGGCTTTTTTATATGTACATTTCCTTGCTTTAGCTCGAGGCCGTCGTGGTGCAGCGGCACTAGGGTGTGACTGTAACGCGACGACTGGGGGTCCGATCCCCACTCGAAAAATGAAAAATATTTATTTACGTTTATATTTCCATTTCTTCGCTCTGGTGTCGAGGCAAAGCGTGGCGTTGAGTTCTGCCACTCAAAACACAATCCGTTCAGGATTCGGTAGAAAGCGGGAAATGTGCGGGATACAGCGTGAAGCTGATTTAATTTAGTTTTTAATTTCCTTGCTCTAGAAACGAGACAAAGCACAGCGATGAGTTCCGCCATTCAATATGCAATGTATCGAAAATAGGGCGGAAAGTGGAGAACGGTGCATCTTAACACTAAGTACTCTAAAGCTTAAGAAAGCAGAAACATTCTTACCTAAGAATCCAGGTATAGCCCCCATCGGCATTACGAACAAACTGACGAGCAGATCAGCGATCGCCAGCGACAACAGAAAGTAATTGGTGACATTCTGCAACCGCTTGTCCAAGCACACCGCCAGACACACTAAGATATTACCAACGCCCCCCGCCACTATGAACAATATCACGAACAGGAAACTCCACTCATACCCCGCACTGTCCATACCATCTTGAGTACTATTGCCGTTCCATGTACATTGAAAATTATCTACTAAACTATTATTTCCACTACCATTCGAAGAATCAATGTAAAACGTCCGACTTGTATCGGCATAACAAAATAGTATATTGGATTTACAAGTACCCACGTTTGGTATCCGTAACCACAAATGTCTTAGAACACTTTCAACTAAATCAGTCATAGTATTCAACTTGAGTCTAACGCTACATTCAATGTCGTAGCTCCTGAGATCCAAGGAATTGTTGGAACATTGGTAACAGCTATAAGTAGTTTCATTGTGAACGTCCAGATCTAATTCGCAACTGAATTCTATAGAATTTCCGTAGGTAACACACTCCAGACCCGAGGAAAAGGACTCGTTTACACAGCTCTTGCCAGAAATCAATTGGCATCTGAAGTCTTCTAGTGATGAATCCGGATAAGTGAAATTCGTCATAGCCGGTAGAATTATTCCATTTGTCCGATATTAGGTTATCCTCTCTTGGTACATTGTCGGTGTTTCTCGTTTGTTCATTAAGTTACTTCAGAAATCTGAAACAAGAAAAAGTTTCGTTTAGGGTCGAACAATGAGTATTCTTCGAAAGGGGTTATTTGAAGTCACGGAATTGCGCAATAAAATTGCAGAGATAAACAGAATTCGCTTTCTTTTCATTAGTAAGACCTTTTTTATTTAAAGTTACAAAAATAAACAATGCGAAAATGCAAGAATTACGGGGCGTTTTTGTCGGACATAATTAGTTTTTCTGCTTTTAGTTTTCTTTCTTTCTGTTCATTCCGTTCTTGCGAAGGCAGTTCTGGGCTTTTTTCAGATATTACAATTCCATCGATATGTTGAACCTAAGTTACATACGTATACGAAGAGTCAAATCAGAAAAGCATAAATCAAATCAATGATAAAAATTGAATATTATTTAAAAATGTAAAAAATATTTTATTTCATATTGTAAAAATACAATCTCAGTTTACAATACGAAAATTTATTGGCATTCCGTACCTCAATAGGTAAAAGCGGCTCTCTTATATGATTTTGTTGCCTTTCCTTATAACAAGATCACTTATCGCGAGATCGCGTAAAGATATCAAATTGAATTAATATTAAATATTCAAGTGTACGGTCCCTTACAGTACAGAAGAAATTAAGTCAACGCAATGAAACCATTTTTGATACATTTTGTATGGAATTTTCCAAAACCTTAAGTAGTTCAACTTTTAAAAGTTGAATTAATTATTAGAAAATAAATTGGTACGGAATCCTTGGTGGACGAGTCCGATGCGTACTTGACCGGTTTCTTTTGTATTTATAATTATATTAAAATATGTACTTTGATGATATTAGATGAAATTTATATATATTTATTTTAAGTATTATTTAAACTACCTTATTTTACAGGCACAAAAATAGTTTTCAATTTAAATCGGATGCTCTTGAGATTGACTGAGAACCCGCTTATAATGATTGTATCATAATGAAACTTGGTAGTTATACCCAGCTGAGCTGACAATACAATAATACAGTATCATTGAGCTGGTCTCATGATGGGGCCAGGACCTAATTACCTCTCGACCTTTTCAGAGGTTACAGGTCTTCGACACATTTTTTCTCATATTCAACGACTATTGTATTATCGTATTATTCAACAACTAGTAATATTTTTAAGGTCAGTCGTGGCCGTCACCAGGAGCACAAGCGTATGATGAAATACATTTTGTATATTTGCGTTTTATATAGCGAGTTATACACTAATATTCCCCATACATGGCAATCAAGCGTACAATCACATTTACATACATAAAAGGTCCGACAGGCGAATTCAATCAAAAAAAAATTGATCCAATAAAACCTATTCTCAGAAATATTTTTTTATTAATAAATAAAGAACTAAAAATTTCAAAAGCCAAATTAAATATTTGATTGGAAGTACAATTGAAGAATAAATTAACGAAATATTTTCGTGCCAATTTTTAGAACTAACAGCGATAATTGGCTCACCACACCGTCCTAATAGGCATTTCTTTTAATTTATACCTAACTAAAGTTATGCAGTACAACGTATTTCGTGATTAAAATAGTGTAAAATATTATTTTAACGTTTCTTTTTCAGCATCACGCTGTATTCCGTATTTGGAAAGAGAGGGAGCTTAATGCTAAGATATTCCTCTCCCCACTCTAAATTTTGCCCCTCTTTTTAGGCTATTATTTTAGGATTTAACCATGAATGTGTAGTTTTCAGAATTTTTCCTGAACTAGTTTTACCTGTAATTAGCTGCCAAATTTCATAATTCTAGATGAACCGGAAGTACTCTATAAATTTTGATTTCATTTATTGCGCCGAAATACGCGTTTTATTGTGATATAAACGGCCATATGTTTTTTTAAGTAAATGTAGAAATATATTTTCAGGAACTCAAGGGACCGTAGATTTGAATATATAGTTTGAATATCAACTTGGTATCTCCGTTCCTGAGATAAAAGCTCTTAACCAACAGAAAGACAGACGCACGCACAACAAAATGACATTATAAGGATTCCTTTTTATTTAAGGGGTGCGGAACCCTAAAAATTTCACTTTCTAAGTGAAGTTTCTACGAGTGGGAGAGTCACGCCGCCAGCAATGGCGACACGAATGGGCAGACTCCACCGGATAATTACCACCCCAAGCATGTAAAGCCGGCGTGAAGTAGTGGCTTTATGCCACTGCGTACTGCCGGGTTCCGGGGCCCAGCCACCCCAAAAGCTGGCAACGCATTAGTAGCTCTGGTGTTACTGGGCGGCGGACTATCAGGTGACCCGTACGCTCGTATGCCATGCTTTTACCATAAAAAAAAAGAAGAAATTAACTCTGAGGGGTGATACGATATAGTAGATAACATCGTAACGATTGACTGATTAATATAATATATCGAGGAACGTCCTCAATAACGTGACATATATATATATATATGTTAAGAGAATATACTCTCTTTAAATATAGCGCGCTTAATATAATCTGCGCGCGCTTTTATCACACTTGTCAGATGTCTCAAATTGATTGACAGCCACGTAGAAGATATGAAAGAGTGAACACGTGGTAAGACAAAAACAAAGTAAGAAAAGAATATCTTTGTCTATAATTTAAAGATATCAGTAGTGTCAATCTTACCCAAACTACCACCAGCACGGAAAGCAGTTCTGCAGAAAAAATACTTTTTACTCAGTATAGGGTCGATTGTGAAGGAGCAACACCCATTTGCATACAGTCACTTATGCAAGATACATACTACGGATGTCGCATGAATTGATGTGGAAATGGAAATGACTTAGCCTAGTAGTACTTAGTCGTATAATAAGGAAACATTTGCCGTATTTGTATACACTGTTATTATGTACTTGTATCATAAAAAAAATCTGCTTCACACTGTATACCGCACACAGCAGGGTAGGCAGAGGAAATCTAGTGTTAAGACACTTCGCTCCCCAATTTCGACCGACTTTTGTTGAGTGGCGGAACTCAACGCCGCGCCTTGCCTCGAAACCAGAGCGAAAACATTTGAATATAAATTTACATAAATATTTCATTTCACCGAGTGGGGATCGTCTTCAAAGTGAGAAATTATAAATAACCTCTGAATGGGAATCGAACTCACAATAATAATACCTTACGGAAGTTTTATATCTTTTGCCTAAATAACTCCAATCGAATTATTGAAAACGGAACTGTTATGATGGAATATTATTCGTTCAACAAGCTTTCGAAACAAGCTTTGATGACAAATGTCACTGCATTAGTCACAACAGATTTGATGGAAGTGTTATGCGAGTTTTGTGTTTTAGTAGCTATAGAAAGTTTTTTCTTTATTTTAACTCACTGAAAGAAAGAGGCCCTTGGGACCGAGTGTACAGGTACAAAAAAGAATCCACTATAATCATTATTCTATTATAGTATTATCATTATCGTTTGGTAAGTAGTTCCAATCTATTCGTTGTGTCAATTTATTTTGTGTTATTATTTTTTGCTAAGGTGGATGCAAAAGCGGAGACGTTTATTGT
>DWGR01000009.1:0-61917 GCA_018247715.1 Heliconius burneyi
GATAGGCGTCTCTGAAAATAATAAGTTTGGAACACCTGATGTGAAAATCCAGGACATCGAAATATACTAGAGCAGGGTGATTCATTCGGTCGCTCTTTAAGTATTAAAAATATCTACATTGGCATTATTTATAAAAAAATAAATAGCATAGGTACAAAACGGGTGGTAAATGTAAGGAGCATAGCAAGGGTGATCATGAAATCCCTGCAAACGAAGATGCATATGTTGGAAACTAACAGATAAATGAAGGTTGCTATAATATATTGATTATTGCCATACGTTTGAGACCAAGTAGTTACTTCAATAAAACAATTGAAGTAGTGGCCTAAGATCCCAGTGCTAACATCTCCAGGTATGTGTTTTTTTTTAAAAATGAAACTTATTTTAGTTAGCTATTGCTAGAGCAACTAAATATTTTTTTAGAATTTTGCCATACTACATAAGATTATATACTAGGTAAGCATGTACAACATGTTATAGAGTGGAGTCACGGCCGCTCGAAACACGATGTATCGGAAATTTGCCGTTAACAACAGTAACGTTCGTTTTTTTCCGCGAATTTTTCTGTCTTAACATTAGGTGTCCTCTGTTTGCGCTGCTAGTGAAGTCTAAAGAAAGCCATCCATTAAATAATATTTAACCTGTGGTTGGTATAGACAAATCAAGTCCTAATCTTGGTCTCCAGAAAAATGTCCCTGGCACAGCACACTGCAAAAGAATGTTACAAGATTAAAATATAAATTATTTTTTAACATAGTTAGTACCTACTTGAAATTACATTTTTAATCAAACTCAAAACATTGTTAATTTTTGCAAGCACTTTTGAATTGTCAAAAGAACGTAAAGCTACGAGTACTACGGAGTTCTGCTGAGAAGAGATGGCATAAAACTCAACAGTTAACTTTCAACATAAAAATTACAGTTTCTTTATATTATTTTTGTACTAAATTCATTCATTCTTGAACATTTTCCTTAAATTTTAATTATTAACATTGTTTACTGTAACTAAAAAACTTACTTATATACCTAAAGAATTAAACATTTTATTATAGAGACATACTCATGTCTACGTACAAATATATATTTTGTTTAATTTTGTGGCAATGTATTACTATATTAGTTTTAATTTTTTTCCCTGTCGGTTAATCGCAAATGGATATTAACACAGCAGAATATTAACTAACCAATGATAACATTTATTATATATATATATATATATATATATATATATATATATATATATATATATATATATATATATATATTAATCACAATGCACATAAGGACAGTGCGTCTGCAAAACGATGCTTGTGGCATGGATGGATGCTTAATCCTTTAGGGAGAATGAATATATTTCAATCACTTTTCCTTAATCTTCTTAAAAACAAATATTTTCAACTGATTTCTTATACTTACTTGTACAATCGAAATAGCGGTGAAAAATAAATAAAACAATATTTTACTGTCCATCTTGTACATTTTGTAGGACATATTAAAATCCTCTTCAAACTTCTCTACGTGCTGCAGTCTCACAATCGTCTGCGGTCATAAGAAGTATCAAATGCAAATCTTTGTTATGAACACAATAAATTCCAAAGGCCGGGAAATTGATTTTACTACAATACAATCCTTTAATTGTACGCGTCAATGGATAATATTCTTTGAATTTTTTTTTGTGTCGCAATGTTGTAAATGTTATATATATATTGTGACAATAAGGTATCCGAAAATTGTAAATAAACTAAAAAGTATTAATTTATTCATCAATATTTATTTTGTCACCTTCAAAATAGGCCCCATTTAATGCAATACATATGTGCCAACGCTTCTTCCAATCTTCGAAACATGTTTTATAAGCACTTTCCGGGATCTTCTTTAGCTCTCGCGTCAAATTCTCTTTTATGTCCTCAATTGACTCATAACGGTGTCCTCGGAGTGGCAATTTAAGTTTAGGAAACAGGAAAAAGTCGGCCAGAGCTAGGTCTGGTAAATACGGTGGTTTATCGAGTTTTTGGTCTTAAATTCGGTCACGACGTAAGCTCGATGCGATGGTGCATTATCGGCAAGTCTGCCAGCGACCTTTCTCATGTCCAAAATGTCAACCAAAATCAAACGGACCGACTCTCGAGAGCTAACTCTCTAATACTGGTATGACGATTTTCGAGCACAGTTTTCTTCACAATTTCAATGTTTTCATCGGTTGAAGAGGTTGAAGGTCGTCCGGAAGGAGGCAAATCTTCAAGGCCGTTTTTGAACGTTTTGTACCAATCATAAACTTGTGATTTTGATAAAATTGATTCACCGTAAGCCTCTCCCAACATTTTCAACGTTTCCGTACATGAAATTTTGTTTGTGGCACAAAATTCAATGCAAACTCTTTGTTCAATTATTGGATTCATTATAAAAATCGCCGCGCACTACTGAGGTATGTTTACTAAACTTAGTGCTGTTAATAAACTAGCCGCCAGATCGCGCTTGAAATTGGTATCAGAGATCAGCACAGTGCTATCAATTTCCAAAAAAATATATTTGAAAAATAGTTAACGCGCAACTTTTAAATTGAAATTTCCGGATACCTTATTGCCACAATCTATATTTTTTTTTAAATTAAAATAAATTCTTACGTATCGTATAAGGTTGTCCGTGGTTCGTGCATAACGTCGATCTACATAGACTAAAACTTTGAACTTGAATTGATTCACGAGCACTGCAAACGCTTACCGAAGCGCTACTTTGAGCACGCAGGCTCGCACGCGAATCCTCTCATTATCAATGCGTGTGATTACACTCCAATCGCGCTCCCTAGACGTAGATGCCCGCGTAGCGTCCTTTAAGACTCCGATGACACCATTACTATAGCGAATGCCCTGTATGTAGGTAGGAAACACACTACTCACACACGACACAAACACCGTCGTCGACGGAATCGACGAAGAAGTCCAGCTTATTCTACGGCTCGGTCGCGTCCCGGCGTGCTCAGACCCAGCCGTTAGCTCCCTTAAATTAGTCTAATAGTCTAATTTGTCCCCAGTGAGGTTCGAAGGAAGCCGAGATTCGAGTCCCGCAGGGGGCGCCCTTACAGTCGTCGACTTCCTCACAGGCAGCCACTTAGTGCTTGCATTTCTTCAGGGACAGGGTACCCTCTTTCCTACCCAACCGGTGTCGCTGTAAAAACCAATTGGGCTGATTATAGCCTTAAATTAAATGTTCCGAAAGGGACAAGCATAGTATCAATCATAGTATAAATTATTCCATGTACTGTGACAATTTTTTTTTAATTTTTTTTAAATACTTATAGAAATATTTATAAATAAATAAATTCCTAAGTAAAGTGTAACCACTCTGAAGACTTAACTGTCTTACAGGGGAAATTTAACTGTTGAAATGTTTAGCTATAGTTAGCTATAGTATAGTGTTTTCCTTGATGAACTTGATAATACATTGTTAGCTTACAATAAGTTCTTATAACAAAAATATATCCCCTAACTCCTAATCGTTAAACAGTTGCGTCTCCTATCATAATCATGCTCCTGACCTACCTAAATTAAAGTATAAAGTGAATGTACTCGTATGTAACGAACCAGTAAAAAAGAAATAAAAATTGTGAACACTCAATTATGTTTGTATTCTCTATATTCTTCTATTATATATTATATATTTATAAGCGAATAGATTTTACATTTTTAAATATACATAAGTTATTATAAAAAATACAGGGGCGGGCGAGACAAGGGTCTAAGCCATCGGTGGCTAGGTCTCCAGAGAGAGGAACGTCCTTACAATACGCGCCATCTCAAGTAAAACTGCCTTCTGCATCCGGTTCTTGATCCAACAGCTAAGCGATAACCTCTTAAGATGTTGGTGGAGGCTTTTCGCTATTAAACCTGAAACCACAATCTGCACAATGATAGTCGGATTAACATCCCACATGGCGGTAATCTCATGTGCTCTAGTAGTGTGAGTATGGAATCTACCATGCAGCTCATATCTGCATGCTCTTCCATACAGCTATGCGATCAGAAGTAGTAAGTAGTACAGGCCTACGCCAGCTCTCTTTGACCAAGGAAAGAGGAGTTAGGCCTTTATCAAGTGTTACCATATCATTGTGCATATCCATGTCAATCTTGAGAAAATATTCTCTAAGACTGCATACCTCGTGGTTATGGAGGTTCTTGACATTCAAAAAGCCCCGACCTCCACACTTACGCGGGATATACAGTCTTATTACAGACGAACGCGGATGGTGCATTCGGTATGTCGTCAACAATTTACGTATTTGGCGATTGAAAGAGTCTAACTCAGTCTGTGTCCATCTTACAAGACCAAAAGTATAGGCTAACAGCGGCATAACCCAACCGATAAAAGCAGACACCTTGTTGTCACCAGATAAAAGGCTGCCAAGCACTTTCTTCATTCGACCAAAGAAACGCTCCTTCACCAATTGCTTTAGGCTCCGTTCGTCAATTGCATGAATATTTAATAAATAATAATACAATAATAATAATTTTAATATGAAGAGAAACATAATAATTTTAATATTTAATATATTTTATATGAATTGATAATTTTGTACTTATTATTATTCTTGATAATATAAAGGAAAGATTAAAAGACAGTAAAAGTAACGAGGATTGCAAAAATATATTAATCTATTTTCTGTGATTTAATACCTGTAACTTACCAATTTTCAATTGTTTGTTATTGCTTTTTTTCTTTTGAAGTACAGAACTATAAAAATTTATTAAAAAGTAATGTATCCAATGATTGCTTTTAATTATGCCTCATAATACTAACACGTAGGCAGTAGGATAAAACTCGGATAGTTCTGCTACTATTTTTAAAAAAAACCTATATATAATAATAAAAATATGGACTTACTAGCAGACCCGGACGCGGCTTCGCCCGCTTGAACTATACGAATATTTATTGAATATATTTATGAAATTATTTTTAGTTTTCAATAGAATTAGTAAGAAAATATAAGTCTAAATAATTAAAATAAGCTCAAAAAGAATAATAAGTAGGGACTTATTATTAGAAAAAATATCTGAGTAATTGAAATAAGAAACAAAAAAAGCAACTAAAGGAAATTCTTAATATTAGAAAAAGTAGCTAAAGTTTTATGTGCGCGCGTACAAACTCAACTCCACCTACTTCATGAAGTAGTTAAATATTTTTTACATTAAATAGAATAATTTTTGCGAGCCCAAATGATAATAAACCCCAAATGATTAAAATTATTAAGTGTATAACATCGGCATAGATAACCAAACTGAGATAACCAAACATCCTAAATATCTACTTATACTTATAATAAGACAGTAAAAATATTTTGTCTGTACATTTAGTATTTTTTACTGAATCGGATAGAAGAGAAATGGAAGGGACATTTAAAAAGAATAATAGAAAGCAAAAATATTGTATGGTCACGCTTGTCTCTGAAAGTGCTGAACCGATTTACTTCAAACTTTCACCAATTGATTTGTTTTAACTCAACATCTAAAGTTTATTTAATCAAAATCAGTTCATTAAAAAAGTTATCGTCAAAAATTCTGAAACCGTAAGCTGTAACAGCAGGGCAGCTAGTACTTAAATAACATTAAAGAAAGAGTAGCGGGCAATGTCGCGCAGGACCAAACTTTACGCCACACTAACAGATTTAAACTTCTTTTTAAACAAGTTTGGTTCGAACTCTATTAGAGTTCGAGTTCAAACTCTAATGAAATGCTAAATGTGACTCTTATATTTATTTTCATAAGGATGAATATTAAATTATAAAAAATATATTAACATACTACATTACCGCCGCGGATTTTTTCAAACATTATTTAAAGGACAACATTTTTGTAAAACATAGTTTTTATGGTCCGCCCCTGGCCTCCGGTCCTTGGGGGCCTCCAAGTAGCCGTAAGTTGTCTGGATGAAATCCTAAAGAAGTCTTTGAAAAAAGGTTAGTACAGCGTGAAGCTAAAAAAATCAACATTTTACACTGAGCTCCTCATTCAATTACACCCTCCCTGCAGACAGAGTTACTTTCGAATCTTTAATATAGGTATGGATTAATAATATAATATTCTTTATTATCTCTTTAAGAGATAAGTCCAGCGAGCCAACCTGTGGAAGTGGGTGAAAGAATATGGCGAGAAGACAAAATATGCAATATGAAAATAGAGCGGATGTGAATCTAAATTATCTGTTAAAAATATATAAATAATGCTCGGTAGTGTTTAGTTCTTTAGTTAAATATTCTTGCAAAGAAAACTTAAATGACATAATTGATTGGCTTTCTTAAATAGATTTGGGAAAATTGTTCCAAAGGAAGGAGTAAGATTTTTGGAGAAATTTGGCGTTGTTTATTCTTTGGAAAGTCTAGCATTGGTATACCAAGACCTCCTTGAGCGTATGGAAGTAGGATTTTAAAATGAGAACGGAGATAGAAAGGGAAATTTTGGTAATTGAGTATTTCAAAAAGGAAATAAAGGATGTGCATATCACGGCGAAAACGGATAGGGAGCCAATTGAGTATTAATATTGTAGCATGTGCTCGTATATAGAAAAATAGGTATTTTCCTACTGTGAAAGAATCTTTTGTGGACATTAATAATGATTTTGAGTTTTTTTTGTGGGTTTCACGCTGTATCCCGGATATAGTAGGGTAGGCAGAGGTTGGTTGTTGTTGTATTAAGACACTCCTTTCCCAACATTCTGAAATATTCTGAAGACATTGGCGTGTTCATTGGCGGAATTCAAAGCCGCCGTTTGTCACCACACCACAGCGAACAAATGAAAATATTTAATGTTTCAGGTACAGTATATTCTGTTAATTGTGAAAAAATGTTAATGCGTGTTTTAGTAATTGATCAAAGAAAATTAAGAAATCATTGACATGTTATCAAATAGTCCAATTTCCTTAAATATCCAAAATTATTTAGTCATATCATTCGAATAAGATGTTCATAAAATATTTAATTAAAATCGAATATATGTTAAGTAAAGATATACGCATAAGGACTATGGTTACCTATCAAAATTATTTTTAATCTATCAGAGGGTGTAAAATAATCAATTTATTAGTTGGTATTAACCAAGTAATGGATGGATATTCAATATAAATATACGCATCTATTTTTGTACTTATATTAGCAAAAAAGATATTGAGGTCAGTAGTGGCGCAGGGACATAAGAGGTCAGTAGTGGCGTAGAGGCATAAGTGTGTGACTGTAAACGCGTCTGGTTGTGGGTTCGATCCTCACTCGAGGTAATGAAATATTTATATAAAAAATTTATTTTTTATATAACCCTCGGTCTGGAGTTGAGTTTTGTCACTAAACACGCAGAGTGCGAAAAATGGGGAACTGAGTGCCTTAACACTAGGTCTCCTCTGCCTACTCTACTCTGTGCGGCATACAACGAGAAGCCGAAAAGGAAATAATTAAAATTTTATTATAATTGATGTTCTTTTAGCATCAATTGGAACACTTAACAATTTCAAGATTGTCGTTCAAAAATGTTACATTTGAAGTTGGACATCAGCGCTCTTTCCTGTAAGTGGACAGAATATGAACTATAAAGGAATGAGGTGAAACAGCGAGTAACATCGATCGGTACTAGGTCCCCACCCTGTAGTATCTGCGCGCACTTCATGTTAAACTTCTCTTGCTCACTTCACGTCTTTAGCTTCATGTATGAAACGTACTATCTATACGCATTTTTGTTTAGCTACTTCCATTAACAAAGATCTGACACCCGAAGGTCAGGAAATACTAACTCATCTTCGTATAATACCTCCTTGGTTCCATCTATTATTACATCAGTTAGTCCACCGCGTGCTGTCGACGAAGGCCTCGTAAACCAACTTGTACTTTGTGACTTGTCGATAACCACACAAGTGTAACGCTTTGATTTGTAAATCTGTGAACTTTTGTTGTTGTGAAATTAAAAAATACATTCGTTTTCAAATTCCATTTTAATATATAAATAAAATTATGAATTAATAATTAAAAATAGGATTTTTTATTATCCAATGGTGAGATTATAAATGTGAAGTGAAATCCACGCAAGCCTCACGAAGTATTTTCTATTTGATTGATAAACGAGAACAGCACCACGTTCCGCCACAGCAAGCTGCGTTACTCCAACCACTTCCCAGCAAGAGGGTCACCACTGAGAGCGCGCGAGCAGTCGGTCAAAGCAGCGTCATTGAGCCGCATCGAGAGCGGTTCGCGGGCGGGCGCGGGCAGCGAGTGCGGTGGTGGCGCGCCCGCTGGCGGCGGCGTCCGCCCTGGCTACGGTTATGAAGCTCTCTCTGCGGCAAGCGACGGTAGCGACCAGGAGCTCGACGAGGCGCCGGAGTACGCCCCATTCGAGATGGAGTTATCTGGAGGTGGAGAGTCTGCGGAAGGTCCGTCATCTAGAGGTTCCGCAAAGGTTAACTTTCAACCCGAGGTACAGTTGGAACGTCGACCCACGGGAACCTTTGCGAGTGCTGCGGCTGCAGCGTTTCGTCGAGGTCGCGGCCGTTCTATGAGCGCGTGGAGCGATATTAGTCGTTCTAGCATACGATTTGAGGAAAGGTGAGTGACATTTTATTTTAGCTATTTTCCTAGTATTAATAGATTGAATTTCAGGATAGATAGAAGTCAAGAACACAGACATGCGGTATAAGTTATCGTGTAGTACATTGTAAAAGTGTGCCAGTACAGTAAAGTCGCCTCTATAAAGTAATCGTGGCAAGCGACAACGTCATTTACTAGGGGGTTCTACATACACTTACCATTCTATATTAGACAAAGCCATAAACGTAAAGCCATTAACATGGCGGGCGCATTGAGCACACGAGCTCGCAGCACGGCCTCAGACACGGGCCACGGCATGCGCAGTGGACCGCGGCGCACAACATCCCTGTGTGCAGTGTTTAAACACACACTCATTACTATTCGGCTAGCAAACATTTCTGTTTTCACATTTCGGAATTGTGATAACTGAAGAGACATGTTTTTTAACTAATAATGAGAAACGTTCAATAAAATATTCTACGGTAATTTTTTTTGTAATATTGAAACACCAAATTCAAACTTGAATGTCCAATGATAAAAGTTATATAAATTATGAGATATCATAAACATACATACTCGTAGTACTATTTTGAATTATAATTCAAAAATTTCGGTTTTATTGAAGATGTTATAAATTCTGAAATTTATAATATCTTCAATAAAATACAACAGTTTCACGCTTTATCTCGCACATATCAGGGTAGGCAGAGGTAAGTTAGTTTTAAGACACTCTGTTCTCCACTGTCTGCTGAATTCTGGAGGTATTATGTGTTGAGTGGCGGAACTAAACGCCACGCATTGCTTCGAAACCCCAGTGTCCCCTTCACCACGATTGGCCTCATTATAAATTCTTGATCTGAATAAAACATTACATTATTTAGTTCTGGTCGAACTTGCGCCCACAGCCATGCAAAAATGACCTTAATATCTATTAGCTCTACTAGTACACCCGGACCGCGTTCTGAAGCTCCAGTTTAGTTTATCTATATTTAAAGTATCAGTCGCATTAACCGGCGACCGTCTCAGGACAATTATCTGTGGTTACTCAGAGATGGATCCCGGCTGATGCGTCACAGTAAAATTTTGACGTCCTCAAAAGGGCTCTGTGTACGTGTTGGACCTGTGACCTGTCCCCACGCAAGCCTTCCAACGCAACCTGTACTTTGAACCCGAATTATGTGAGAGAAACATAATGACAAAATAGATAGGTGTCGGATAATAAAAAAAATAATAATAAAACAATATTTTTTTTATTGGAAATTAATAGAGATACAGATAGTCAAAATTCGATGGTGACTACTTTAGTTTAAAACTGTGTTCAATTAAATCAATAACGCCCCTCTCCAGAAACAGTATAAAATAATTAAAATTTATATATATATATATATATATATATATATATATATATATATATATGATGTAATTTGATGAAAAGATAGTCTGTATATTCATCTACATCTCACCTCAAAGAAATGGTTGAAGTAATGCTAGTCTTACAATCATATTATTGTATACAACCTAAATACTGCAGCGAATGACGGCTGTAACGATCTAAGATCCGGCCGCTTGGATCTAATAGCATGTTGACCATCTGTTTTTTTAACTGAATTTTAATAAATGATAATGATAGAACTTACTTAGCTTCACGCTTTATCCCTAGCGGGGTAGTCAGAGAGAACGAAGCCCCACGCTACGGTCTCTACATTCCACGTAGCTATTTGTAGCTCCATCCTCCATCTCCGGCCGTTCCAATAATGATAGAAGAATAGTAATATTTTCTTCTAAAGTATCTAAGGTTATCTTGCAAAATTTGGAATCTGAAATTACCTTTAAATAAGTTATTCTTTCACAAGTCCCAGAAACCTGCATTTGAAAGTAAAGAATTAAGGCAAAAGAAAAAAAAATGGATTGCCAGCCGCACCGCAATTTATAGGCTGCCACGCAGAAACACATATTCTACTGTTTATATACATCATTTTAAAGTTTGTTTACCTACATTATACTTAACACGCTTGCCCGTAAATTAATCGCCGCAAGTAGAGCGTGCCATCGTTCGATCGAAGGTTCCCGTTTTGGATGATTGATGAAATATCATATTGTTAAAGTAAATCCTTATTCTATTTACTTATTCGTTAGATGATCGTTAACGGACTGCCTTAAGCTGCTACCTGCCTAATATAATCGAACGACTGAAAGTTCGGTTTTGTTTCGACGCCGAGACCAGAGCTTAAAGTTTAGTTTCGGCTACTACTGAAAGTCTGGTTTCGAATGGAATGTGAATTATAGAATACACTTATAATTAACTAATATCGGTCAATTAAGATCATACAACATGACCAAATTCTGCAAAATAACCCACCCCTCTATATTCTATTGTCATGTATAATTCATAAAAAAATAGTTTTATATAAAAAAAAAACAGATAAGTACCCGCAGAATTGCCAATTCAAGTGGTCGGACCTCGTAATATATATGTAAACTTTTATTATACGCTTTAATTTGCAAGTACTTGGATATACAAATTTACAAATATTCTTTACATAGTACGTATAAGATAAAATGCGTTCTTACCGTACGTACGCAAAAATCTTTTAAAGTATCTAATACTGATTTTAGCGTTGGTTTTACTTATATATAAGTGATTCAAGAGGAAAGTGTATATTATATATGTAAAATATTTACATCTTACTAGAGGCAAGAGTATCAAAGCATATGTATGATAAATATGATAGCATATTTCTGTTCGCTCACCACTCAAAATTTGAAATAATGTAATTGCCACAATTGAGTTCGTGCGCGTGAAGCCGTGAGAGGAATATATGTTACTTTTAGACAAAAAGTAGAGACATTTTTTTTTCAAAAAGGAGGAGGTTTGTTCGTTAACTATATTTTTTTATATTTGTCAATCGATTAATCCGTCATATGTGGACCGATTGGTGTGGTACTTTCTTTTCAAAAAAAAATCAGGTATTTATTTATATTTTTTATCCCCCTTATAAATTAATATAAATAGAGGATAATTTTTCAAATATTATAGGGACTTATAGAAGGCTAGTTGTACTCGTATTTTATCAAGATATTCGGGTAAGCTTACGATTGTAGGTATAATTCCTCAACTGCCAATGGTTTTTAACCGACTTTAAAAATGAGTTCCTCCTTTTAACGAAAACCAAAACAAAAAAGAATACATAAAAAGGTTGCTTTGATTTATTAAAGTAATATTGAGGACTTTGCATTTCTGTTCCTTCAAAAATTATAAGTTGTAAGAACCGCAGTAATTTTAATACGAAACTATACTCTATGCACAAACATAAATTACTTAGAGGGAAAGATTTATTAATACTTATATACTGGCTTACTATTTAAAGCATTTATTTTTGAACGTTTTTAAAAAATTTAAATGTTCTTTCTGTTATATTTTCAATTATCAGCTTCGTTGGGCAGCTAATGCACAAAAGTCTTTACGAGTTTCTACTCTGACGATAATATCATTCGTACTTCCGAAATCGTTGATAAATTGAAATGATTAAAAATATATAATAAATAAATTTTATATTATTATTAAGCCAGCCGATTCTATAACAAGTTAAGTAGCTTTCTTACTTAAGTATATAAATACCAAAATACCAAATATATAATACCAATGTTAGTGAGACTAGGGGTAGGGTTAGGGGGTAGGGTTGAAAACTTGAAACGCTTTAGGGTTAATAGTCTATAACGAAAATTAGTGAAGCGAGCAAATCCAACGAGAAATATATTAATTGAAATATTGTATATCTGTTTAGTGATGGTCAATATTATAATTACTTTAAATCACTGTATTTAATAAGTAAAACTAAATACTAAAAAATAATTCGTTTTAAATATCCGCATGCCAGTATGCGTCGAAACACTTGCAAATAATACAAATTATGTTAAGTAAACTTATTGTCTTAACCATTTCATAACATTTTGCGACTTTTAATTCACATCTGAACATCATATATATTTTTATTAATATTCAATTAATAACAATGAAAAAAAAAAATGAAATACTTTTGTAATTTTTTTTGTTTTAGTTTCACGTTATATCCCGGCCCTGACTAATCTAGTGTTAAGAACATATCGTTTCCCACTTCCTGCTCTTTCAATTGTCAAGATATTGTGTGTTGAGTGGCGGAACTCAATGCCGCGTGTTGTCTTTTTAACACAGCGAGAAAAGTTCTATACTTCTAAATATAAAGTTCAGAGTAACGGTACGAATAGACTATAGACGATACACTCAGTGTCTCTATATAAACACGAGTGTCTCTAATTGCATATAAGTAATGTCTCAAATGTAAACGCCGTGTGACCAAGTGTAGTGTAGTGTAGTTGAAAAGCTATCGAACATTTCTGATCCAATTTTCGTATACTTACAAATGGAGAGACATACAATCTGTATACACGAAGTGCAAACGGTGTGGACATTTATGTCGAAATTTCCGTCTGTATCTATTCGTACCATAAGATATGTTAATATACATATACACTGTTTTAAAACTATAGCTTTGTTTAAATCTAAAATAATTGAAAAATATATGAACTCAAATAAATATAAAAATATAACAATTTTCCGCCATACGACACAATGTTACCTCCTAGGTATACCTGCTCGAGCAACGAGAGCAAAGAGCAAGTAAAAATTCGCGGTTCGTCGTTCCTTTCTTGACTTGTTGTTCTTCTTTGATGTAATAAAAATCAAACATATATAGATCCGATTTTTCACCTACATCGTTGTCGAAATAAAAGATGTTATAAGGAAACTCTCAAAATCTCATATTAAAGAAAGAAATGAGTGAATTATTCTTATGTGTCAAATATATTTTTTTATAATAACCTACCATTGTATTAAATATTTTGATATGTATGTACATACATTACTGCAACGTTGGGTTTCGGTACTCAAGGCGCAAATTCTCTAGTTGAGATAAAAAAATACATTTTAGTATTAATAACTTATAATTTTGATGTCTATTTTTTATCTTGTGAAAGGAAATGTTAATGTACTTTTTTATTGTTTCTTATTTGTACCTTAAGAGTGATAACAAATGAAGATGCAATAAGACTATATAAAAATGAATGTTTGTCTGTATGTCTTTTGTACAATCGTAAACTAGCATTTGATGGTGTGAAGATCTTTAGCAAAGGAGTTTCTGAGTTGGCGCAAAAAACGTTCAAAATGAATTGAATATAATTACGAATAGATATAGAAAACCTCTTCTGCTTCAATTTCCTTTTCGAAAATAGGAGTCGGTTTAAATTACAATAGATATCGACTTCGTTGATCAGATGTACCTTCTTCACCACTTCTTTGATACATATTATTTTTATACATATTTTTATTCTTTTAAACAAAAAAAATATGTATATCCATGATTGTCTTTTAAATTATTAAAAGTAAAGCCACTATGCTCGCATTAGCCACCACCATTTTGAAATTAATAAAATAAATATGTAATTCTGCTTCTTATCACAATTCAACTAATTGGAATTGTTAGTATATGAACTAGGGATATAATAAGTAATAAACATAATTAAAATAGAATATGATTTGGTTCTTACCTTGATGTTGGCAATTACCATTTTTTCGTGGAGGCGAAAAACACACACTTGTCCCGCAAACAACAGCTGAGTCCTTACGAACGCACGAATGTGTCTGCATTCCGTTCAATCACCATAGTTCCCATTGCCCGATGGCTCTCATTACCCTGCGTTCCTCTACTTATTATTTTTATTCTAATACGAGTACAATCCGCCGATATAACTTTAAGCGTATGTTATAAGTTTATCATGAATTTTAGAAATTTTGTCCATAAAATGAAAAGCTTTTGTATTTTTATTTAATATATATTATTATATTGGGGGTCCAAGATAGAAGGCTTGCTCGCAGCGACCTCTGTCAGTTTCGACGGCTGCAAAGTTCCATCCGCCACGTGCACTTCGAGAGAGCGCAATGATAGCGTGTCCCCCCAAGTGGCGATGAATGCGGCGTTGGGGACCGCCACCCATCATGCCATGTCCGGAACAGCGGGAGGTGTAGGAGTTACAAATAGCTACGTAGAATGTAAGAGGACGGATGGAAGAAAAGATGAATAAATAATTAGATGTGATGGATGATAGAGATGTTGTTTGTGTGACTAAGAGCATGGCAACGAAACGTGGGTATTTTAGAAAAAGAATGAAAGAAAGATGAATGCCGTGGAGATGCGATCTCTTCGTAAGATATGCGGAGTCAGCTTAGCTGCTCGAAACCGCAATGAATAGATACACAGAATGGCAGATACTAGTGAGCATGTCACGGCAAGAATGATGAAGAACGTGCTCAGCTGGTTTGAGCACGTCGAATAAATGAGTGACAAAAGAATGGCAAAAAAGATCTATGATGAAAATGTGAGCGGTAAGACAGGTAGGGGAAGACCTCGGTTAACCTTTGAAAACACAGTATCAAAGATACTGGAGGAAAGTTACGTAAAAAGCACGAGGATCCCCCCAAGGGCATGTATGAAGAAGTTGATGACAGTGTACGAGGCGAAAGAGACCGTAACGTTTGGCAGTCCGTTCTCTCTGACTACCCCGCAAAGAATAAAGCGTGAACCTGTGTTGTGTTGTACATATGTACATAATATTATGGATAATCAAATTATATATAGAATCTTCTTTTACATGACACTAGCACCTTGTTGCCAGAGTCATTCTTTCCCAACCTACTTCACTTTGCACGGTTTTCAATATGGTTAATCCACTGGTTCTTCACGGACTTCACGTAGCAAGGCATTTTGTTCCTGTATAGTAGGGGTTCCCAACCTTTTCTTGATTTGGGACCACTCTTATATCAATATTGCTAGTAGGGACAACTATGTATGCTAGGTATAATAAATATAAACTGTCATAATCAAACACAAATTTTCGCGGACAATTTCTCTGGTGGTCCGCGGACCACTGGTTGGGAACCTCTGCTGTATAGTATCTATATATAGTATCTATGCCAGTGCCAAATGTAGATTTCAGACGGGCCTCTTGGAATTTATCCGTTACGTCACAAATTCCAGGATTAGCTTGAACATTTGTATTACGTATAAGGTAAGATCGCGATACACAGCTCGTCCTAATCATCCTCGTCGCCGTATATCGGCCCCTTTAGTTTGGACTGCTATTCTGTGATTGTAGATGAAACCAAGGACCATCATGTCGTTTCTCCTTGGCGTACGCATTGTTGCATCTGGTTTCATATATAATCGAAAGTACTTATTTTTTTTCGAATTAACAGCTGATTCAGGACCTACTCGTATATACTCTTATGTACAATGCTAAATTCCGGGCCCCCGTAAGCCATGTAGCTTTATATTCATAATTGTTATTTCTGCTTTATAAAACATTGCAGGGCGGTTTACGATACTTTTACTCAGAAGTATTTCTTAATATACTCGTACATAGATAATATTAACCAAACAGCGACTTTACAAATATATTGACGTTTATAATTATGTAAACGTTTTGAAACTTTGTTTTACTTTACTAAACTTTTGTTTTTCCTTTGCCCATAGCTTGAGTTTCAGTGGAGAGTTGATGAAAACAAATATATTATTCACAAATTTAGGGTTGTTATAATAAAACAAATATCTAATAATATCTTAAGATATGTCTGTATATTAAGTTTATATATGTATATTAAGTCAGTACATTCATAATATATAATTATAGAAATATAGTAAGACGCCGTCGTAATGTGACTGGAACAGCACGTTCTTAGATTTTTCGTCATTTACATTTCTACATAGTAGGTAACATAAAACAAAGTTACTTCCAGCCGATGTACTCCCTTACCTTTGAAACTAACCAATTGATTTCTATAGGTATAGTTTTCACTATTAGACAGGTGATTCGGGAGGAACGTATTTTCTATGTATAAAAAAAATCAGCTTCACGCTTTATTCCGCACACGGCAGGGTCGACACAGGGAACATAGTGCTAACACTCCGTTCCCCAATTTCTGCCGAATTCTAGAAGCATTGCGTGTTGAGTGGTAGAACTTAACGCCGCTTTGCCTCGACACCAGAGTGTAAATAAATAAACGTTAATAAATATTTCACTTCCTTGAGTGGGAAACGAACCCACAACCGTCGCGTTACAGTCAGCGCTACAGTCACACCATGTGCCGCTGCGACACAACGGCCTCCTATGTATATATAATAGAGACGTATTTTAGAACCATCCTAACGGGTGAAGCCCCGAGAATACCAATAAACCTAAATATATAAAAGTCATGTCGTAATTTGAAAATAACAAAAATCTTTTATAAAGCTTTTACAATTGTCTTAGTTTATATATATTAAAAGATCATAGTTAAAAAATATTCCACAAAAATGATAGTAATTTTGATTGACGTATTTCTGGAAAGTCTTAAAACGCCACTACAAATAAAATACGGAAAAGAAAAGTCAAATACATCGAAGGATCACCGTGCGACGAGATTAGTTAGGGCATAGAGGGTAGAGGGTAAGAGGGCAACAATGAGAGGAACGGGTTGGGGGGCTCGTCGGTGGGTCGGGGGGCAGGGCAGGGCATCTCATGGCGCCTCACAAGCTCGGAGCTTAAATCACATTCGGCGTTGCTGGCGCGCCACGCATCCCCGCGCCACACGGCCTCTAACGCGATCGAGACCGATTGAGCCGTATTGTGATATACTTGTTTACTCACGCATTTGAACACCAGTACCACTCATTATTAAGTATATTTATTTTTTGTTATCTCTATATATCCTATACGAGGTGGATGGTGGGTTGCTGTTATGGACGACGAATTAGACGACGAAATATTTTTCATTTACGGACGCAGCGGGTTTGTATTGCATCCGTTTATCGTATTGTAATTTTTAAAAGTAATGCAGTAGTCGATGCACATAAGGTCGTGTTGTATTAATATTTAAAATCCCTATTAATTTGTATTCTTGGTTTGTCATACTATTGACTATAAGTCACCAATTGTATAAAAATCATTTTTAGTTAATCTTAATAGTCTTTTTGTTAATAGTTCATTCACTTACTTAGATGCAATTTTAGCTATTATTAATAAATAGAACACATGGATAATTTAACCGACTTAAAATGTATCGAGGTCAAGTATTAAACAAGTTCTAGTAAAAAAGAAAATAGTCCATTGTACAGCGACGCGCCATCCTAGACACAATATACTTTTCTTTTCGAGTTTGCTGCCACTTGGCCACACAAACATAACACCTTTGTTTTGCCTCTCCACTAGTTAACGGGAAAACCTTGTCATTATCTAGAAATAACTTACTAAAATAACAATAATTTATCATTATTAAAAGTTTTCCTTATTAATAATGCTTATATAATACTGCTCTTATTTTATATATATATATATATATATATATATATATACATACAATCAGTCGACGATATTCGTCTAGTTTTACGATCACTCGCCAAATTCATTGACGCTAATAACAATAAATCACTTCGTCTTAAGAAGCTCGGGTTCTTCAGAACAAGCGGAATACATATTAAAAGAGGCGAATTTTGTCATCCCTCAAGTAACATTAATTCCTAAGCAGAAACTTTATGTATTTTTTATATGACAAAAAAACAACCAGACAAACATAAATAAACATAAATACTGTATTTGTATAATTTAGCTTCTCTTCTTGTTACTACAAGTACTAACCTCTTTATAAGGATGAAAAAAATATTATAGGTATACGAGTAAAAGTACGTAAAAAATACAATATAGGCATTCAGTGATACATCTCACAAGTTCTGTCACAGCTTACATATATATCCGACCGAATAACATAAAATAAGACTTGCAATCATGAAAATAACTTTTAACTCTATCTCAAAATTTTCTTACTCTATATAACTCTTGAAACGAACCTACATTAAAATATGCTCTTAAAGAATTCTCAATCTAAGGCATGCTAAAAAGGTCTAGTAAATAATAAACTAAATAACTTGAGTAAGCAAAACATAGTGAAGATAATATAGCCACAAACGTGTTTGTACCCTGACCCGATTCCATAATAAAAGAATAATTTTTATATGCAACGCGAAGTCGAAATGGTTTAAGCATACAATGGGGCTCCGCTAATGAGAGACAGCCTCAAGTGTTGCATCACACCTTGGGATGCTTTGAGTTAATGTTATTTTGGGGATAACCTATCTTCTGAGATAAATATATCTGTGTAGTACATACAATTGGAAAGATTTTTAAAGATATGAGAAAATGATTAGTTCCACTTTTAATATCTGCATTATGTCTACATTGCAGATTCCATGATGGCGGATATTTCTATGAATAAGATGTTGAAAATATAATTTCTATATTCTCATGTTGAGTACAAAATTCACACGCGAATATCCATTGCTATAAGATGCTATAAGAGGCATCGTAAGTATTTACGCCGGCTTACATTTGTACACACAATACACAGTGTATATATACAATGTAGGAGCAGATGCCCTTGTCGCGTGAGGCTTAGGTATCCTTGACATTTGGTATCTGTTTTAACATTCGTTTTTGTTGAGAATAAGTAAAAACATTTTTGAAAATTCATCCAATTCCTTCAAATGATTTTTATATTAAAAAGTTATATTAAATAATATTGTGTAATAATAAGTTTATATCTAAAATATTCACAAATCTGATTATTTTTTCTTAATATAATGAATATACAGTTATATATACTATCAAAACCCAAAAATATACCGCAAAAAAGAATTTAAATTTTAAAATCAATAAGTGTAATTACAAGGTTGTTATATATAAGAGTGTAAGGGTACGCGTACGGGATTGAAATTCAGTGAAAGTAATAAAATATGCAGGGCTTATAAGCGGGCCGGAACATTACTGGGTCAGGAAACCGAGTTATAATAATCTAATTTTTTTGTTGGGATTTTTGTTAAATATTTACATTTAATTTTTTAAGTAGCTTAAATCGCAATTGCGCCCTAACACTAACGCAAATATGTATTTTTTTTTAGTTTGAAAGCATATTCTTATGGTATCTCTTAATTTCAAGTGAGTGATTAAGTGAATGTGGATGAAGCAGACGGAAACGGACTTTCACGTCAGGATACGAATAAGCATTGTAGTCCATGCCGTATAATGTCGATATTCTTCTTCCGATTTCACAACCTTCGCCGTGCTGAGGAGACCAGGAAGAAGCACAACAGAAATACTAATAGTAGACAAACAATGAGTTTCGACACACTCACAGCGCCCTCGCGCCTGCATGAGCGGCCGCTCAGCGCGCCCTTAGACAGCTTGGACGAGATCGCGCTGCAGATACCCAGGTGCCCGCTACCACTTTCTGTTTTAGATGTGATTTTGATATCGTTAAAGATTATTCGTTCTGCTTCTGGCGCGTCCTGTCGCGATAGACTACTTCTATTTATTTTTTTATTATATTCCTGCATGACATATTAGGTACCATAGTTATACAATATTTTTTTTAGATTATATTTTCTGATTGATCTATAAATTACCTCATACTCTGATGCACTTACATATGGGTATTTATGATTAGGTCTATCTAAAATATTATTAAAACTCAGGCTTTAATAATATTTTTTATGAATTTTTTTTATTATTTATCTCTAAGATTTATTTCTGCCTCTACTTTTAATAACACTTACAAAAATACAAAGCTCAGCTTAAGCCTCGCGCACTGTAATTAGTTTTAGCTGTGCTTATTTTGTTAAAATTCAAGTAACGTTATAGTCTAACCATTTAAGATGTTTTAAGGCCAAATTTTCAAAAAATCCCATTGAGTTGAAATTGTGTGCACAATAATGGTATGCAGACGATGTAAGAACCAATAATGGAAATTTAAGTCTACCCTTTGTTTTGCTAATTGAGTAAAACTGACGACAGTTATTTTGCTTTCTAGTCGCTTTATCTGCTGTCAACGTGTACGATGGTTAATCTCGTAGAATTGTACAGGACTTTTTTTAATTAGACATCAAACTACTATACAACATATTCTTTTACTAAGAGAACTTATCTTTTACATTTTTAAATATAAATTAATATAAAAAATACATTTATAAATATAAAAACATATTCTTCAAGTTCTCTTGACATCAGAGAGAAATTCCTTCAGAGAGACAAAGGCCCAAGGCATCGGTGGCTAGGGCTCTAGAGAGAATATCCTCCTCACAATATGCACCATCTCAAGATTTAATGCTTTCTGCTTCCGGTTCGTGATCCCCTGCTAAGCGACCTCTTAAGATATTGGTCGAGGTTTTTAGCTATTAAACCCTTAACTGAAACTACTATCGGTACAATGGTAGTCGCAATGACATCCCACATGGCTGTTACCTCATGGGCTAGATCGAAATATTTAGATAATCTTTCTTTTTTGTCTTCACGAGATTGTCATCATGTAAGATGTCAACAGTCACAGGCCACTCGATCTCTTAGTAGTATATTAGGCCTATAAAAAACAATTATTATTATTTTTAAATACCTTTATTAATATTAGAGCTAAGTGTCATGACATCTAAAAAGATTTTTTCGTCGATGTATATACAACACAAACGTTTTCAAAATTGTAGCTTGTTAGATTTTTGTAGATTAATATACTATCTGGTCAAATATTATCGTTGTATGAAAGACTTACAATATACGTATCGTACGTGGTACGGCGCTATATCTTCTATCGCAATAATTTAAATATTCATGGAACATCCTCAGCATCTTATAATAATATTTTAATGTGTAATCTTGTTCATATCAGAAAAGTAACTGTTACTGGTCTCCTAAGTAAGACGATTTCTTTACAAATGTTGCACCTTTATTAGGCCTAGATTGATATAATTTGTATCTAAATAAAATAAACATTAATTTAGTTGTGCGTATAATGTTGCCTTTAATACAGAAATGAAGAAAAAGTTATAATATAGTGCGGAGAGTCAATAAAAAATAATAAATAAAATACGTATGAACATAAAACTACTGAAAAATTTGATTAAAACTTCTGAAAATATAAACTGATTGTCTCTCACTATGTCGTCCTTATTAGATTTACGGTGATTTAGTGTCGCCCTTTTCACTTAGGTGATTAACTATCCTTATATAATTCAGGCTCATGTTTTTTGGAGGTTATATGGTATTACTTGTTTGTTTGTTTTTTTTTTAGCTTCACGCTGTATCCCGCACATAGCAGGGTAGACAGACGGAACCTAGTGTTAAGACACTCCGTTGCCCACTTTCTGCCTGAAGTCTGAAGGCATTGCGTGTTGAGTACACACCAGAACGAAGAAAATGGAAATAAAATTTAAATAAATATTTCATCTCCTCGAGTGGGGATCGAACCCACAACCAGTCAGTTTTACACTCATACTTTGTGCCCCTGCGCCACGACTGATCAAGATATAAGTAACGGTATACTCATATTTCTACATAAGGTTCTAGGTCAAAGAGAAAATTGTATTTCTCTTCAACATAGAATTTAGCATCGCTATCCTTTCTTGCATCTTTAAAACTGGAAATCAAATACGTTCGAACTCTAATATTATAATCATTTATACTCTTATGTCATTGAAAAATATATCAAAAATGCTCATAATTGACAAATAGATTTAATATAAAATTTATAATGTTTTCATCCCTTAAACTGAATACTGAACTTGTTTGGGTACTTGTTGAAATGTGGTCAACCATATCAGACTTGATGATACATAGCATACATATTAAATATTTAACATTAACTTCAACCATCAACAGCCACAAATAGAGATTTGAAATGATATTAAATATGAATGACTTTAAAACTTATAATAATGTATTTATTTTTTAATCTTCTGAAGAAAACTTAAAATACACTTTCATATTTATGACGGCATTTGGAAGAATCGAAGAATTAAAATCAAATTTCAATTAAAATATTAGGCTACTGGGCAATAGAGTTTAAATTAACAAAGAATAGAGCCGCAGTAAGTTACATATTACAGGTACATTCTTTAATATTTTAGTAAGTGAGTCAAGAAGATACTCATGTAAAGAGATCTATGTATTTCTCAGAGTATTAAATAATCATAACTACCCCAGGCTATTTTACATCAAAAATGTACGATGTAGTTGCCGCATGCATATTAATAGAATTTCCAAACAAATTTCCATAGTTAATTTTGGGTTCTGGAGGTTTTTCTAAATATCAATCTGTCCAAAAATTCTACGCAAATTACATCAAGAATAAAAAAAATATATATTTTTTCATACACGATCTTTGAGCTTTAAATAAATATTGTATTTTTAACTTCTACTGAAGAAAAACATATTATGTTATCTTACTGTTACCATATTACATAAAAGACGAATTTGACATTTTATTTATTTTAACTTAACATGTTACTTTAGCCGGCCGTTTAGAGGTTTAGAGTCTCTCGTGGCGCAGCGGCACAATGGTGTGACTGTAACGCGACGGTTGTGGGTTCGATCCCCACTCGATGAAGTACGGCGAAATATTTATCTACATTTATATTTGTATTTCTTCGCTCTAGTGTCGAGACAAAAGCGTGGCGTTGAGTTCTGCTACTCAACACACAATGCCTGCAGAATTCGGCAAAAAGTTGGGAACAGAGTATAACTAGGTTCCCTCTACCTACCCTGCTGTGCGCGGGATACAGCGTGAAGCTAAAAAAAAATGTTACTTTATCAGTAACCTCTTTAACCACAACCCCACAATGAAGCAAACCACATTTATGACGCGAGCCATCATTTTCTAACCTTTACGAGAATAAAATAAACTTATCGACGTGGGAAATACTATTTACATGTAAATATGTTGCAATAGGTACCGGCGTGAACTTGAAAATTCTTAAAAATGCATCTTTTAGGACATACAAGATTCAAGCAACATCAAAGAGTTCGTTGAGAGCTCTGGGCGAAACTAAATTTAAATACACTCTGGATTATAAATGAAGCTGATTTTCTTTCATTTTTCTTAAAAGAAAATATACTTTAGCTTTATAAATTGTTTTCCTTTTGTTTCATTTGTAAGTAATCTATTAGAAATATAATAGTGCATATCTAATGCATTATATATTTTAATTACATAAAATATACTGAATCTTATCGTTGTACATGAAAGTAGTAGGGGAACACGGGGGAATCGGAGCCACGGGGTAATGAGAACTACTTTAGCTTACATGAATCCGAACGAGTTAGATTCTGTTTTGTTTATACGTAAAATAGAAGGACGCGGGAGGCGTACGTGTGACTCGTCACATCCTTGCCAGTTAACTTTTGGTGTGTAAACGAACCGCAGGTCGGTTTTACTGCCAGTTGATCTAATATTTTACCATCTTCAAGGTCAAATTGTAGGTATTAAAATTATTGTATTGTAAGTTTGTCTGTTTTAACTTGTAGATTAATAATCATTAAATTAGATAAAAATATTAATTTATCTAAATAACTAATTGTATTTTGTGAATTGTATGAAAATTATAAGATGAGTATTTGGGGTAATGAGAGTCACATGGCTTTCATTTCCCTATTTCATTATATTTGTTAATTTAATATGGATGAGACAGGAGTCTCAACAGTTCAAGAATCAGGAAAAGCAGGTCAGAAACGAGTTGGTACTGTAACCTCCTGGGAGAGAGGAAAAACTGTCACTACTGTCTGTGCAATGAGTGCTGCTGGCGTCTATGTGCCACCCATGTTCATATATAATCTAGACGACGTCATTCTCCTCTTCTAGGAAAAGACGGTCTTCCAGGCGCAATTTATAACTGTTCAAAAAATGGATGGACTAATGAAAGTCTATTTTTAAATAGTTACAACATTTCAAGACATTCTTAAAACAATGTGGGGATAACAAAATATTACTTATTCTAGACAACCATAACAGCGACTACGTTGATGAAGATTCCAACGTGTGTATGATTTGTTGTGAATCTGGAAAATCTAACGAAATGTGGTACAGATGTAGGTCCTGTGGTGAATTGGATCACGCGCAATGCTCAGGAAGTGATTTCGCCAAAGATTATGTTTGTGATTTTTGTACTAGACAATTAGTAATTGTTTTTAATTTTATAAGACTGATTTTGAACCTTTCTAAAGATAATATTATTATTTTTCACATAAGAATAAGTTTAAGATATAAGCATATACTTAAAATATTATAAGAATATATTTTTGATATATATTCTCACTCTGGTTACCATTGCCCCAGTGGATCTCATTACCCCTTTCTCTGGTTCTAATTACCCCGTACTCTTAGGCAATGGGAGCCAATGTTATTTTGATCAAAAATGAGTATAAATATCTTCGTTTGGTTTATTTTTTAATTTATATGTTGATAAGATAAACCTGATTAATTAAGCTGTAAAAAAAACCAAAAACTATATTAAAAAGTGATGTTTGTCCAAAGTTATAGGAGATTTTTCTTAAGTGGTGCCAATTCCCCCGTGTTCCCCTAATTTTTTAAAGACTAAATCTCTTGTTTTAAAAACTAAGTCTCTTGAAATGTTATATTTTTTGGGCTTTTAAGTATGTTGTCAGAGGACATAAATATTTTTTGTTCTACTAGATCTCAAATATCACAATACGAGTAAACATGTGTAAGTATACAAAATAGGCATTAAAAATCTTTGGGCGTCCAATTAATTAGTAATTTTGAAAACGGATTAATTACTTATATAAATAAATAATTTATTTCTTTCATTTTAGATTATATTGAAATGTTAATTTAGCTCTATATTAATAAATGTCGATATTAAAAAAACACTTCGAATCAATAATCTTGAAAAATTATGACTGGAACGTAATGTAGGGTACAAATTGTTATTTATGGAGATAATACAAAAACGAGAAAATATACATTATGTTGTTGAACAATACGTAATAAAATGAATGATGAAATTTTGAGGCCGTCGCGGCTCAGCGGCACAAAGTGTGACTGTAACGCGACGGTTGTGGGTCCGATCCCCACTCGGCGAAGTGAAATTTTATTTACGCTTACATTTCTATTTCATCGCTCTGGTGTCGGCAAAGCACGTCGTTGTGTCGTCGTTGTCGTTGTGTTGCACGTGAATTCTGCCACTCAACACGCAATGCCTCCAGAATTCAGCAGAAAGTGGGGAACGGAGTGTCTTAACACTATGCTTTCCCTCTGCCTGCACTGTCGTGCGAGGGATAAAGCGTGAAGCTGATGAAATTTCATTTGTAAAATAATTTTAGTTAATATATTTTTTTGTTCTTCTTATATTACCACATAAGATAGTATTATAACAGAGCCAAATTAATGGTACCTCACAGAAGACCCAATGTTAGTACCCTCAAGAATAATACTATCGGCTTTTGGCTTCATCTCATCTTCTTCTTACAGCCATCCTTTTTGTTATCCGGGGCTTTAGTATGAATAGGACCTTACAATGTCGTAAAAGCCAGATACACAAACGACTGGGTAAAAATGTTTACGTCATTTTTGTTACATTAATTTGTCATATCATCCTAATTTCTTAAATATTGTATATCTATATATAAATTTATATTTTTTTATAACATTTTATAAATATTTTGGAATTTTTTTTGAAATACAAAATTAAGACAAATTAACGCGCACACACACACTTATAAGAAAAATATATAATTATGATGACAGAATCCATACCTATATTAAAAATTCAAACGTAACTCTGTCTGTCCGTCTGTCTCTTACGCAATCAAGGACAAATTCAATTGTGATAAAATACTCATATAGAGAGAGATACTTGAAGGTCTTGGGATGAACATAGGTTGCTTTTTTTCTCATATTTGTAATATAGTCAATATATTATAATATTTATTATTTTGACATACAATTTATTCCGCCATGTTATTAACAACCGTAGCTATGCGACAGTTGCTAGGCAACGGTTTGTAAAGTTTGTTGTTATAAGAAAACGTCACCCAAGAGGAGAAGGAGAAAGGAAAGTTTGTTGTTATAAGAAAACGTCACGCACACAAGGCGTGCGCCGACTCAACTTAAGAGACACATAAAAACAAAAATCCGCGATGGTATATATTTGTCTCTGAAGGGAGCAAGAGAACCCTTTTTAATGAATTTATATATTTTCTGTAATTTTATATTCATCCTTATGAAAATAAATATACAAGTCGACAGCATTTCATTTAGATTGAAATTATAGTTTACTGTATACCATTCTAATAAATAATTAAGGAGATGTCACTGATTTGAAATGACCTAGCCTACGAGCGGCATAGTACATATAATCGGGCGCGACCTTAAAGGGACTTTGAAGGTTTTGTAAATTTTCACACATTTTCTAACCATTGCCAATTTTTATGTAATTATTTGTCGTTTATAATTAATTTAAGCTACACTTTCCTTTCCTTCTAATAGAGTTCGAAGAGAACTAAAGAGTATCTTAAAAAGTAGTTTAATTTCTTCGCGTAGTGTAGTTTTATCCTGCGCGACATTGTCCGCTACTTTTATTTAGTGCTATTTAGGAAAGAATCTTTGGTTATCTCAGTTCGTTTATCTACACGGATGTTATGCACTTAATATAACGTAATTTTGCCAATTTTGTCAATCATTTGGGGTTTTATTTGATATTACTCGCATAAATTATCCTATTTAATATAGAAAAATGTTTAGGTAGATAGTTATGTTAGATACCTATCTATGTACGCGCACACGGAAAACTTTAGGTACTTTTTCCTTTATTTTACTTCTTTTGTTTGTTCATTCCAATTACTCTGATATATTTTCTAATAATAAGTCTCCACTTATTATTATTTATTAGCTTATTTTGCTTATTTAGCTTTATATTTTCTTACTTAGTCTATTCAAAACTGAAAATAATTCCATAAATATATTTAATAAATGTTCGTAGTAATAATAATTAATAGTTCGTAGATCAAGCGGGCGAAGCCGCGTAAGGGTCCGCTAGTATTTTTTATATAAAACCAATCGAATTTAAAGTGCGAGTCGGATTCGCCCATCGCGGTTCCGTACCAGTTTAAGGATTGTAGATTAACGACAAGTACAACTTGACAAATTTAAGTGAACTACAATTATAAGTTTATACTAATATTTATTTGTAATATAAATATAGATTTGATTTGATTTAAAATGCAACAAAATAATGTATAAATGGTCGTATGTTTTGATATCGTTGAGAACACAGAAAAAAATGAGCATCTACGAGTAAGTGGACAGTAAAGTGATCTTATAAGCATTTCGTATTTTTCTTTTGGCATACGGAACCCTAAAAGTTGAAGCGACAAAATAAAAAATCTTCAGTATTATTAACTAAGTTCTTAACCTTATGTAGGTTTAGAGAGACTCTATATCGGCATCGCGGCGCGTGACTTTTTTGGAATTTAAATTTATCACTGGAGAATTGTAAATTGTTAACTAAGATTATAATATATTGATTAACCAAACAGTCGAGATGCAAGTACCTATCCATTTTGTTGGAACCAAACTAGCTGGATTGATTTGGGTTTCCCAAACTCCACTACTCCTTCCACTTGACAGATGGATTACCGCGTTATATACAAACGGCACTTCGAACTTCCCTGAAGCATTAAAGTGGTTAAGATTTACATATAAACTGTAATGGGATTGATACAGGTACAAATTGAATTTCAACCAACATTGAAATCATTTATGGAACTATTCACCTTCACTATATAAAACGTTTGTAATACCGTAATTATAAGCGTACATCGCTTACAAATCTGTTGGTTAGTTATAGGTTCCTATGTAAATAGAAACTAAACGTCTCAAACACATAATCCTTACCGAGTTAAGAGTGCTATAGTTGAAAGAAAGATATGTTTAATTTAGTATAAAAAAATCTTTAAATAGATAGCCCTCGCAATAAATTAGTTTCACGCTGTATCCCGCAAACAGCAGTGTAGGCAGAGGGAACCTAGTGTTGACACATTCCATTGGGTGTTGAGTTCGAGTTATGGATAAAATAACTATGGGTAAAACGTTAAATTACACTAAGATATTAATTAAAACATATGTACATGAACCTTACGAAACGATTTAAATAAAATTTACTGGCAAGTAAGTTAAGTTACAAGAATAAAATCTGATTTGAACTGACAGTAATAGATAAATTACTCAGTTTTTGAGATATTTCTTGTTCTTGGAGTTCATATTTTTATATATGTTATACATTTGTTTATATATGAACTCGAAACATCATTAACTTCAACTGTGTAATTATTGTATACTAGTGGACGCGCGCAACTTCGCCCGCTTATTATCCTTAGGGGTAAATTAAACCGTGAAATACGTGCTCAATGAAATATTTTTAAAAAACTGAATTTCAAACTTTATAAGAATATGTGCTAATTTAAACATTTTTTTTTCCTTTCAACCCCTATTTCGCCCCTTTAGGCTTAAGATTTTTCAAAATCCCTTCTTAGTAGATGTTCAGATTACGAAACTAAACATCTGTCTAAATTTCACGTTTCTACGCACAGCGGTTACGGCTGTGCGTGCGTCTTACCCCAGTCAGTCAGGTACATGTCCTTTTATATATACAGATTATTCCTTCAATAACTTCTAAACTAAATAAACATATGGATTAACAGATATCACACGTATCGTAACTACAAGAAATATTACCTTCTTAAGCAAGCAATTGACAATAGACTACAAGACAATGACGTGACAATGACGTGCTTTACGGCAGCTTTGCTATACAAGCACTTCCTAGGAAATCGATAGCTAATGAAATTGATACCGAGCTAATTAATACGTTTAATTAATAACTAATTAGTATAACCGGTGCTCTCACCACAGATAAATGTAAATGTAATTTAATACATGTGATGGGATTGAATTGTCAAGAAGTAAAGTAAATAATTATTATCATATTGGGTAAAACAAATCCCGGCATTTAGTTTTATCATTCAATATACAAGCTCTTGAAATTGGGTGTAAATTGAAGATCAGAGCGTCTAGAACCTGGAGCTAGAAAGTAGTGGTTCTCGTACGCTACCTTGGAATGCGGGATCAAATATTAGGCTTAAGAGACAAAATATCAATATTTTTAACTTGTCTCTATTTTTTTTATTTTAAAAATACATAACATATACATATTATACTATATACATATTCGGTTATTTAAGTAGTAATTCTATATCAAGTATTATATTTTTAAACCTTCACGTTTTGGGAAGAATAAGTCCATAATATCTATCTCCGTTTAAATCAATTCCGCTATTAGATGTCTTTAAGTAGAAAGAAGGATAATACAGAGCAGATACGCCTCTAACTGCTCTTTGCACTTTATTGTAAATGCAGACAATACATAATTAAACACATTTCATTATAGCTAGATATACTTTTATTCAATATAAATAAAAATGCAATAAAAAAAATCCTGTTATATTATAATTATTCAAAATCAACAGCCAAATTGAAATTAAAACAGCATTGTAATGTCCATAAATTTTAATTTGGATCCTTTATTAATCTTGTTATACCAATCCATACAAGTTGTACATTATTTAACTTAGAAAATTAAACGAACCAACAAATGTACCTCGTAGCCCACAGCTACGCATACACGGCTTGCGTCTGCAACTCAAATATACCACACCGTTAGCGGGCTGGACAAAATTTAACTTTAAATTTATAATGTTACGTTTTAAGCTACTTTTCACTTATGAGCTTCTCGCTGAATAACGCACTCAGCAGGATAGGAAGAGGGAACATAGTGTTAAGACACTCTGTTCCCCACTTTCCGCCGATTTTTTCCAGGCATTGCATGTTACGTGGCGGAATAAATGAAAATATTAACAAATAATAATTTATTCTCTCTAGTATTTGTATGGGGATCGAAGGAACAACCATCGCGTTACATTCACATCCTTGTGCCCCTGCACCACGACTACTTTACAAACTAGTTGCAGACTTTATAACAGATAGACTTTATAATCTAGGGGCGCGAACTAGACCTCAATTTTGACTCACTGCGCTCGCAAAATCTCGGAAGTGTCCACATATTGGGCGAAGCGAGCATCAATTGTTTTCTAAACTTAATTATAGTTACATTAAACACCTGATCGGTATCTATAGCAGGCGCCTACTGTTACCCAGAGGAGACCACGTGGAGGTAGCCTACTTACAGGAATATCCAATGAAGTTTTACATTTTTTTTCACCTAAAACCATCTACGTGGTCATATCTACATGTTTGCAAATTTTCATCTCAATCGGTCAAAGCGTTTGGGAGCCTATTGGTGACAAAGAGTGTAAAAAGTCTGTCGTAGAGCGCTTCGCTCAAATATTTTATTTGTAGTAGATTATTTGAATAATTATGCAAAATTAAAAAATAGAAATTGTAAATGCGAAATATAAACGCAAATTTACAAATTATTGGTTAAACATTAATAACACAATCGTAGAAATAGAGGCTGTCGTGGCGCAGGGGCACAAGGCTGTGACTGTAACGCGACGGTTGTGGGTTCGAACCCCACGCGAGGAAGTGAAATATTTATTAACGTTTATATTTCTATTTCTTCACTCTGGTGTCGAGGCAAAAACGTGGCGTTGAGTTCTGCCACTCAAAACGCAACGACTGCAGAATTGGGTAAAAAGTCGGGAACGAAGTGTCTTAACGCTAGGTTCCCTCTGCTTATCCTGCTGTGTGCGGGATGCAGCGTGAAGCTGATCATCTTCGCAGAAATTATTAGATATGATTTTCTATGCAATATGAACCAATAATATACCATTAAATGTGTGCATCACATCAATATCTTCAAAACACCGTATTAAGTGCAGTAATAAGTACGTCAGAAACACGACAAACTATTAGCGAACAAAAGAATCAAATCAGTCGAACTGATTCAAAGGCTAATATTATCGGCTTAACAGACACAGACAGGTATGACAATGGATGTCAGGGAATTGTCTAAAAGATGGAGGGGGGAATAATTTCATTTCCCAATCATTTATAAAAATATCTAATGATTTGTAATTTTTTATATAAATAACATACATTTTGACAATATGTTATAGTTGCATTGAAAAAAATGCACTTTACATTTTACTTCTAATATAACACATATTTCTATTATTTGTTTAATAAAATAATCAAAAATACTCTAATGTATTTAAGAACTTTCACATTATAAAGCACTAGAAGTGATTTATAATGCAAGCACATCAGTATATTAGTTAAATAATTGGGTTGTTCAAGCGCGAGAAGCCGCGGGCGGGTTGCTAGTAGTATTATATATAATTTTGCTTGTTTCGCTTGTTACCGCGACCTCGTAATTATACAGCTACTCTACGACTTTTACATTTTAATTAAAAGTCTAAATAAAAATTTTCACTTTTACATGAAACAAATATAACAAAAATAAAGTAAATATTGTGTATACATATTGAAAATGTTACATTGCTAACACGCTATCGATACAAATTAACATGGTCCTTGGTCACTTCGTTCATACCACTTGTTTACTTAAAATTTTTTGTTTTCCCTAAGGATATTTGTTTCCTATGGAACTGAAAGTTTTGCTTATGTTACGTATTTTAGATGGTTTGTATGGCAAGTTGCTATCAGTATATAAGTGTTTAGCTATTCCTACTCCCTCTCTGTAGATATACCATGTCTTGTCCCATCTTTACCAAATTATTTTTGATCAGTGGCACGAAAGATTAAATATAGCTCGTCGTCTAGTTATCGGTCGAGATTTATATATACCTGTAAACGACAAATACAAAGTCTTTTGACGACTCTTAGTTATTTATAGAGTTGCTTCAATACAACGGTTTCTTTAATCTTAACCAAAATTTAAATAAAAATCAAATTCACACTGTATCCCGCACGCAGCAGGGTAGGCAAGAGGGAATCCAGTGTTAAGACAGTGGGGAACGGACCCACTTTCTGCCGAATTCTGGAGGCATTGCATTGAAACAAAAAGTTTTTTTTTTGTTTCTTAATATATTTGAGGTGTCTATCTCATACAAAAATAATAATGTTTTTATTAATTTCGTATACGAGAAATACCCGATTCAGGTTTGACGTTAGAAAAATATTTTGAAAACCAAGTTTTTTAACATTAGTTCGGTCGGTCTACCTTGTAAAGATTATTTAGAAAGCTGTCGACCTACAAAAATTTAAAACCTCCTTCTTTTCAAAAAATGAATGAAACAATCAACATTAACCATTCAATTCGCAATATAAGCCTACAAAAAAAATATCATTCTACTTTTAAATTTCTGTCGACCCTATTTTTTCTGTACCTACTTTAGATACAGAAAAAATGTAAAAATATAAAAACTGAAATAATTGTTTCTCTTTTTTTAAATAAATAATTGTTCTAAAAGCTTAACACTACTAGGTTTGCTCTTCTCTCGTAGTGAAAAAAAAATACATACCATGTAGTTCGTAGTTAATAATAAGGGAGATTTAATAAAATATTTATTAAATAAGAAATGGCTTTTAATAAATATACTGTTGTTAATTATCTTATTCTTCTATCATACGTCACGAGGTGGTCGCTGGTCATATTGTTAGAGCCATAGGAACGATAAAATAAGTTGTCCCACATGTGACTCTGGGGGCCTTGTAGGGTTAAAATGAATGTGGATGCTATCTATATTATTACCGCATCTAACATTATTATGAATACTTAAACAATTCGCTTTAAAGCCAAGAATAAAATATAGGGTGAAATGAATTTATGCTGTCGTTTTTGCAGTACATGTATAATTTAAAATATTTACATAAAAAAAAAACAAAAAAATCGCATTAAATAAAAACTTATTTGACGCTATAGTGGTACAGTTGTTAAAAGCATATAAATATACATGCTATGGTTCGACGGAGATATGGTCTTCGAGTTCTGTCACACATCACGTATTGTACCAAAAAAAATTTACACTCTCTTTACCTACAAAGGATAATGCGGGAAATCTGATTAATGGAATCTATAGTAAATATTATGACATATTTACGTCAGTCAACAATTTGGTACACTGAAATCACATTTTTTAAATGCATTATCATATAATGTGTATTTTGTTAATAATGTTTTCTACGCGATAGCAAAGATGGACGTTGAAATTATCATTCTATTGCTGATGGTATAAATATTTAGAACTCGTTTAGTTTAGTTAAGCGCTTTCTGCATGTACTATTCCATAATACGAAGATACACTAAGCTGAGCTAAAATATATTTTTTATTGCAAAATAGATTCTTCTTAAAGGAATACATGTAGTATATCAGTACTTGAGCTGGCACTAGTGAGTCCCAGAAGTATTAAATTTGTTGTCGCCGTGTGTGTCCGTGGGTGGACGAACAGTTGTTTGAAATATGTTCATTCTCACGAGTCCAAGGCCATATGTTGCGACAATTCTGCTCGACCTATGCATCCTTTCGTTACAAAATAATACGTTTAAATTCTAAGACATATAAAAAATTGAATTGTTATTTTATTAAAGTACAAAGCTCTGCTACTTTATATCAAAAGGAGGAGATAAAAATAGTAATAGAATAGAACAACGTATATTTAGAAAGTCTAACTCTTACACTTGTAAGCCAAATGAGACTAATAATAATCAGGTCAGTTCAGTTCTTTAATTAAGGCGTTTCAAGCGTGCTAGTTGAGCGCTTAAGCACTTCGCCAATATCATGTTGGATGCCAGAATACACGAAAAAAAAAGAATAGGAAAATGCATAATTAACAGAGAAAATTGGATTCTAATAATAATTTAAAAAGAAAAATTCGGAAAACAAATCAACTTCAAAGAGAAATTAAATTATCAATAAATCAATTTAAAAAATGTAACAAAAATATAGAAATACTTGGAAATAATCGTCAACAATTGGATAATGCATAAAATTAATTGATGTTCAATCAAATGAATGCTATACATATATATATATATATATATATATGCATCTTGATGTACGCCTATAAGTTCAAATGTTGGTCCTTAAATATAACGCCGCGCTCACCATATTTCCCAGATCTAATCCTCTGATGCTACTCCTTGTTACATCTTTCCAATTATTGAAAGGGGTTAAAATATAATAGTATTAAGAACGGACAGGTTAATTCCATATATCGTTTCGGTGTTGGTTTTACTGACTTTATGCTAAAAATATACCATATTTTTCTAAACGCAATAAATTCTATGACAAAATATATATAATCTAAAGCTTACTCGGTAGGCAAATATGTAAGGCGTCCTTCATTTACATTATAATAAGGTAATGAATATTTCTATATAAACAGATTACAATTTGAATCTTACCATTAGCGACACCGGTTGGGTAGGGAAGAGGGTACTCTGTCCCTGAAGAAATGCAAGCGCTAAGTGAGGAAGTCGATGACTGTAAGAGCGCCCCCTGCGGGACTCGAATATATAGTTAAATAAAAGAATCAAATACATAGGTTTTTTTTAAATCAGGCAGCGGAACATCTGATTGGACTGGATTGGAATAAAAAATAATAATAATAATAAATGTAAAAATCAAGAAAATTAGAAACTTTTGTAATTTTACAATTTTCATAAATCTATGTGGAACCAATTTTTATTGTGTTTAAATTGAAAACAACGCCTCGTCCATACAAACATTAATATTGATATAAACCTAATTGGTATAACCACCACTTCTCTCTTATGAAGTACGTTGGTGTAAGCTCCAATAACACTATTGTGAATACGCTTTATTTTGAATATTCGTATGAATAACTAGTCTATTGTTCTCCTCGTAAACGCATTTTTTTCCAAACAATAGAGAATAAAATAGTAAATGGTATTCAACTACGAGTTACGTGTTGTAGTTCAATATTACTAAACAAAATTACTATATTTAGTTACCTCTGAGGCCGTCGTGGCGCAGGGGAAAAAACGTGCGACTGCGAGCGCGACGGTGATGAATTCGAATAACACTCGGGGTATTTAAATAACTAATATTTTGATTTCCTCGTTTTGGTAGAAGCGAAGTTCAGCTCCACCAGTCTACAGTATTAACACTAAGTTGCCAGGTTCCTTCTGCCTGAAGATAATTATAATAAAACTTTGAATTATTTCTGCACTTTCTGTAACTTCATTGGAGTATTATGTTAAATAGTAGATATTGTTTCAAACAAATTGCTTTTAATGACCAATACAATTTACAAAAGCATTTCTCAAGTTTACAAACATATCTAAGCTTGGTCACTTTTTTTTTAAATTACTAGAAAAAATGGAAATTACTAGCGTACTGAGCGCTTGCTTGGATGTTATAAAAATTTCCATGAAATAATAAATTAGTTTCAAAAGTGCAACCAATTTTTGTATAATATATACAGTAGACATTTAAATACAGGCTTTTTATATTCTACAATGCCATTTTTATTTTTTTCGTCAAATTGGTGTATAAAATTATTATTTTAATAGTACGTGTTGTTGATAAAAATCGGTTTTTTATGAAAACTGATATAGATAATACACGCAAGGATAACTTTACGTTATTACACACATATAAAACTTTTTAGCTTGGTTTTTGTATTTTAAATGTTTAAAGTAATTGATATTCATATAAGTTATTGAAGCCAGTCGAGGCGAGGTGTCACAAGCATATAGTAACATGCCTGTGACACCAAGTCACTAACAGTAGTTAGTACGCCAGGTGTAGATTGGAATCCCACTCGATGAAATCAAAATTCCGCCACTCAACACGCAATGCCTCCAGAAACCGGTGGAAAGTAGGGAGCGGAGTGTCTTAACACTAAGCGTGAAGCTGATTTTTCATACGTAACGTGAATTATTAAAAAAATCGTATATTTAAAATTACCTTTCTCTAGAATAAGAGCCGAAGATGTTAAATAAGTAGTTACTTGAACGTTGTCAAAATCTATTGGCTTGTGAAGATTAGATAATGCTAGAGGAGAATATATTGTAAAAATTAAAAAAAAAACCTCCGTACATGCAAAAATACATAAAAATATATTCCAAGATCTCCGAATGTGCTCTCCTATTACTAGAGATACATAAAAAATAAAGAAACAAATGAAATAAAATTATATCAAATGTATTGTTGGCTACATTAAGAAGATTTATAACCGTATAATCAATATACATCAATCAGTGCGGTTCTAATTAAGTATGACGAACACACTGGTCGAGCGATCAAATTTCCTTATTACGATTTTCATTCACCAGCAAATAATTAATTTTATAATACTTACTGAGTAACTTTTACTTAATTTTGAGTAAATAAAAAATAGCTTCAAGCTGTATCTCGCACACAGCAGGGTAGGCAGAGCAAAGACACTCCGTTCCCCACTTTCTGCCGTATTCTGGAGGCATTGCGTGTTGAATGGCAGAACTTAGCGCCGCACTTATGGCTCGACACCAGAGCGAAGAAATGGAAATTTGTCGTGTGTTCCCGGCTTAGAATAGGATCACCCTGGTACTGGTGGTGTCATAAGAGGCGACTAAAGTACGAGTGGGAGAGTCACGTCGCCAGCAATGGCTACACGCATGGGCAGACTCTACCGGATCATTACCACCCCCGGCATTTAAAACTGGCGTGAAATAATGGCTATATGCCAGTGCGTTTCGCATTAGGTAATGCCGGGCTCCGGCACCCAACCACCTCAAAAGCTGGCGACGCACCAGTAGCTCCTCTGGTGTCACGCGGTGTCATGGGCGGCGGTGATCACTTACCACCAGGTGACCCGTACGCTCGTATGCCATGTCTTTTCCCATAATAAAAATCCACTTCCTCGAGTAGGGATCGAACCCACAGTCGTCGCGTTACAGTTACACCCTTGTGCCACTGCGCCACGACGGCCTCAATTATTTAATTTTTCTTAATTGAAAATATTATATTATCTAAATCTCTAAAGCTTATAAAGTTGCGACTTGTTTTATTAAGCTAATAATATATGAAAAATAATTTTTATTCCTGGACTAGCGACACGCCCGCGGCTTGTCGTGTTTTTAGTCTTCCTCGATCGATGGGCTGATGGGATGGGATGCTTACCGCCGCATATGCATTATTCCGAAATCGAGTCGTAGGTATTGGCGATAAAGTTCAAAGTAGCTTAACCTTTAGTAGTAGTTATACAGGTATGGATAAAAATCATGAAATAAAAAAAACATCCTACGTCCAAACTGTTGAAGCAACTTGATCAATTTCTTTAGATATGAGTTCGAAATATTGTACCCTATTTGCCTGTTTTCGTAAATGGTACTGACACTTCCATCCTGTATATCTTCTAAACTGAGACATCTTCTAAAATATCCATTTTATCAATATGCTGAAAAAGTCGACTTTCTAACATAAATACTTAGGTGGTTAAAGAATAATAATGTTTTTTTAAAACATAAAAATATATAAATTAAAAATATATAAATTAAAAAACCGTGGCTTGTTCTAAGCAAATATTCATATACATTATACATCATATATAATTTTTACGTATATTAAGCGTAGTAAGTTCTAGTTACCCCGTAACATTTAGAATGATTACTTCATTCCAATTGACCAAAGTGTGATCATATATAGCCTTCTTCGAACTGCCACGTTTTCCTTGCGCTCCTTATAAATAGATCGAGTTACAGTGTCTAGAAATAACACCCGAATTCATAAGCTTCCGGCCTATTTCCAAACAAAAAACATTAGTATTCATGTTTTCACTCATGTTTATTTCCGTTTGAGAAATTCACGGGTATTTCTGCATACGGATGTATCAATTTTCGGCACCATTTCTGGTTCTGCTATTAAATCATAGATGGCGACGCCGCGACTTTACTAAAATTGATACCTACGATGACATATGTACATAAATATAAATTAAATTAAATTAAATCAGCTTCACGCTGTATCCCGCACACAGCAGGGTAGGCAGAGGGAACCCAGTGTTAAGACACTCCGTTCCCCACTTTTTGCCGTATCCTGGAGGCATTGCGTGTTGAGTGGCAGAATTCAACGCCGCACTTTTGCCTCAACACCAGAGCGAATAAATGGAAATATAAATAAATATGCCACTTCCTCGAGTAGGGATCAAACCCACAGTCGTCGCGTTACAATCACATCCTTGTGCCGTCACGCCACGACGGCCTCAATTATTTAATTTTGCTTAATTTAAAATAGTATATGTCTAAATCTCTAAAGCTTATAAAGTTGAAACTTCTTTTATAATGCTGTTGTGTCTTAAGACATCGGATCAGCTTCCCCGAGCTGACCGCCCTCTGGCCACGATCGTGTGCCACCTTCCGGTAACCCGGTCTCTTGCGGGGCAGAAGGTACCCCGCCGCGTCCAACGGCGTCTTGCTGCCGGTCATGGCCTGGACTACGGCCGTCAGGGAAACGTCGTCCTCGCGCAAAGCGCGACTTTGAATCGCCCAGGCTGGGAGTAACTCGAATGTGTGCTGGATCCTCTCTTTGAGACAAATTTAAAAATGACTAACCTAACCGATCCTGTACTTACATGTCCAAATAGTGTTAGTACATAAATACCAAAGTGACATTATATAATCTTAATTCTTAATTATTTATTTTTAAATTTTTGAATATATTTAAAAAATATTGATCTGTATAACTCTATAGTCGACGCATATTAGTCAATTTTACTGAAAAGAATATATACACGTATATCTGCTGATATGCTTTTTTTTAATGGAAAATACAAAGCTAAATAGCGTACAGGTCTCCTTAGTGATCACCACTGCCCACGGTCCCGTGTAACACAGAAGATAAGAGGAATTAACAAAGTCGACAAATGAAAGCATTCTTTAAAATATCATCTAACAGTCTTATCAAATTGAGGGAAAAATAGTGCAGACTTAACTTTCACGATAAAATTTGTCACATATGTAGATAGTTGTATATATGCATTGTCACTTTTAACTGACCTAAAATGCACCCACTAGGAATATCTACTGTAAGCTTAGTAATTATTTATTTTTTATAAAATACTAATAGTACATAAGTATCACAGATATAATTTTTTAAAACAATGTGCTAAAATTAAAAATAAAATGAATTTCAGTATAATATTATTCATAATTTTAATTATGTTGAAATTTAACGATAATCATAGAACACATTTTTTGCAGTTTCACGCTGTATCTTGTATGTAGCAGGGTAGGCAGAGGGAGCCTAGTGTTAAGACACTCCGCACTCCACTTTCCCTCCTATTTTCCAAAATAGGCAATGCGTGTTGAATATTGGAAATAAACGCCTCGACAACAGGACGAAGAAGTGTAAATATTAAATTTTTCATTACCTCGAGTTGCAATCGAACCCACAACCAACAATCGAAGTCACACACTTGTGCCTCTTGGCCTCTTGTAAAGTAGTATTATAGAAAAAACTAATTATAAATCGACATAAAAAAAAATTGTAAAAGTAAAGTTTTAAAATATATTTTTCATGCGTCCATTTTATCACATTATGTAGACCTTCCGTAATCAAGGTAAGTCAAAAAGGCTGGATTATATTTTTCAAATCTTTAATTTATCAAAGTGCTATTGCGGAAACAAAAACCCTGTTCGGGAAACTCTTCATGTTTATGGATTCTAAATGTCTTCAAAGACCCAAATTTTACGTATTGAATTTTTTGTTTAAGTAGGTATAACATTTTGTATAAATTCTATCAATCAATTTATCCAAGGTATTTTTTCTAATCTCTTAGTGGTGCAAAAATTTGGATAATTATGCTCTATAATAGCTCTATATGCTCTATAATAATCTATGCTTTAATAATATAGTAATGCTTAATATCAATGTCCAAATACAGATGCTTGCACTTTGCTAGAAATTTAACTACCCAAGAAGATATCATGATGAATAATTGTTTTTAATACTGATAAATTTTATCATAGAATAAAACTACTTATTCTGGCCAATGGGAAATAATGAAAGATGCCAATAATTTGGCATGCTCTCTATAAAAAGCTAAATAGCTTGGCAAATGCCAAAATATAGTTGGCAGCTACAGGTACAACTGGTTGAATATTTATTAAGCATAAAGTTCGCTCTTAACTTTCTACAGGTGGCTGTATAGGTAAATAATATAACATATATGTACATTTATTAAATAACATTACTTTAACGACTACCAACCAAAACTCTACCAAAACTGGTAGAGTTTTGGTCTTAGTAAATTACTTTTGTTACCAGTAATTATACCTACTTCAAAATATATTTTTATGTTTTTTTTTTACCTTCAAATATTTGGTAATCGCTATCAATCCATTCAAAATGGAACGAGTATATTAGTATTACCTATAAAAGAATAAAGATTGTATATTTAGCTGTTTGCTCCAAGGTTGTGGGTTCAAAAACTATTCAAGCAAAATGTGATGCTTACGGACATAAGAGAGGTTAAGACCCGATTGATGTGTCTTCTCTACATTGTGTTTGTTACGCGTTGAGAGGACTATATAAATAATGATTCGAGGGATGTGACAAGTTCATAAACACTAGACAAATTAGATTGAAAACTAATGGTATATCTAAACGTACGAGTATATAAAAATTTTTTTAGGAGTTAAAATAATATTTTATTATTTTTTTCTTTTATTTACAAACATACATTTTAAATTTATTTAAGTTCTCTCTTCGTAGCTTCAGTTTGTCGGTAACGTAGCGCTGTAGCGCTGTAGCGAGCTAGCTACTAGCGGTAGCGATGATGCCGGTGCCGGGCGCGGCAAGAGAGGCGACGGGCCCGGGGCCAGTCAGTCGAACAAAGTCCGGCGTGGCGGTGCCTGCCTGCCCGCCCGCGTCGCGCTCGTTACAGCTTTGACTCAATTGTAGATATCAATTTGTATTTCCTTATTATTGTACTGTTCACGAAACATCTGGTGTATTCGAACATATATTTAGCTATTCAAAGACCTGAAAGATCAGATTCTCTTGCGTTTTCTACAAAGAACTACTTCGGTTTTGGTATCTAAATATTGTTTATATCTAATAATTACTTATTTATGTTTCTTCAAAAGAAAACTAATGTTAAAAATGAATTGACATAAGTACTTGTTATCAACCAACTATAATTTAATTTTGTCAATAAGCCATAATTAGTTATTTATTTTGTATTCAAGCTAACTTTAAACTCGTAAGGTATAATTATATTTTTGGACTTGTACCACTTAATTATTTAAATAAGTAAAATCTAAATAACCAAATAACAATTACAAAATACATTAATTGTTTATTTAATTAAAAATTTAATTAGAATTAAATAATTAAAAGAGACAGACATTTGCGTGTAATGATAACAGATATTTTAACTAAAGGCCCATCCGATGTATTATAGATGTGCTGGTAAATAGTCAATGTGACATTTCTTTAATAAACACCGTTCATACTTCATACAATGAGCAACTCATTACAGGGAATCAAATCTGTACATATTTATTCTCTTCTATAATGAAAATTGTAAATAGCCTTTATAATCAGCTTCACGCTTTATCCCGCACACGGCAGGGTAGGCAGAGGGAACATAGTGTTAAGACACTCCGTTGCCCACTTTCTGCCGAACTTTGAAGGCATTATAATATTATAATTACTTAAAGTCATGGCTAAATTATTTAATTGCAGCTTAAGGGGCTTTTTGCAAAGGCTAGGCTCCATTAGTAATTAAAATTTAATTCAATTAAATGTCTATTGCGTTCAAATATTAATTTATAAACTTTTATATTTATTTACAAGCTTATGAATGAAACCGTTCTAGTTTGTACTAGCACATGTACTACAGACGCTGTGACATTCTAATTGTATAAACATAGATATGGCGGGTGCAAGCAGATACAGTTCTTACAATTGTTTGACGGGATGGGACAGCTACGACAGAATACCAAGGTAATATTTGAAACTGAGATCCCAAGGTCCGCAGACCTGCGTTATTTTAGCAAAACTGAAGTCTTGATTAATAGACTAATATGTAGTTAAAACTCTATGCATACTCTCTTACTCGGAAAGTGGGGATCTTTCAAAGCGCGCTAATTTAGGGTACACGTCCAGCTACGTGAAAGTTGAAACGCTCGCTTTTAAATGTGTTTTAGAGAATAATGTAAGGAGTGTTTATTTATTATTACCAGATCTTTCACGTCCATTACTCCTGCCAAACGTCTTAAATGTTGCTTAAAATTGGGGCATATGACGTTAAACTATCAAGCTTTAATTTTAAATATATTATTTATGGTCCATTTCAATACCCCTCATCGCCTAGACCGATCCAATGGCTCAATCATCATTCCAGACAGAGATATACCTTTATGTGGCGCTACCTCAGAAAGATTCTTGCTTTCAATTTAGTGACTAGGCATACTGTCTTAACTATATATTAGACTAATAGTCCTCGAAATTCCAGTTTTGCTAAAATGACCTAGGTCTGGCAGCTCTGGGATCCTGGGCTATTTCGCATGGTAACATTTACGCATAACATTTCATTATTCATTAAATGCTGTAACGAGCTTGTTATTTGTTGTAACTTTTGAATATTTTATATAGGACATACAATAAATAGTTTTTATTGAATGTGTGTTCTTTTTAAAAATTATATAAAAAAATATTATTATGTTATTTTTAATAATCTTTGTTAAACATTCTACCAGAAACAGAATTTCCTAAGCGAATTACAATTACTACCATTAATTAATAATTACTCAAAGAAAAAATACCAAACGCAAAAGCTTTTTAATTTATTTATTACTGCATATGTTAATATATGTAAAAGCACATATATTTTTACGAAAATGTCTTGTGGCTGTCTTGTATATTGGTTTTAAATATTATCGTTGGCTTTCTAAATATAAATATAATTTTAATTATTTGCATAGCCTCTCCTAGTTACAGTTAAATTTATATGTTATTATATTGTATTATTTTTGTATACAAATAATATTTTAGATTTTTTTATAGTGTCTTTCCACACTTAGGTAAGAAAAATACTTATTTAGAAAACGTATAAGGATTTGAGCGTAGCGGGATTTGTAATATTCTAAATAAGTAATTAAATAATTATTAAGAAAATATATAGAACAACTGTCATAGCTTGGAGTCAGTGGTAACATCAATTATGATTGATAGACGGACGTGATGTAGTTAGCGTTCGTTCAACATTCCACCGTGGTTAAATAAGCACTAACTATGAAAAGCATTTATATATTTTACTTTTAATATTTACTTTGTATTCCTAAGTCGACAACAACACAGCTTCACGCTTTATACATAGCGGGGTAGTCAGAGAGAATAGAGCGCCAAACGCTACGGTCTCTACATACTTCTTTCGCCTCGTCCACTGTCATCAACCTCTTCATACATGCCCTTCGGGGGGTCCTCATGATTTTTACGTGACCTTCCTCCAGAATCTTTGACACTGTGTTTTCGAAGGTCAACCGAGGTCTCCCCGTAACTCTCTAATAAGTAATTACCAACTAAAAAGATAGAAATCTTTATTATACAAAAAAACACGTCAATATAGGCTTTTCATCGAACGAAAACATATAGCCGAGTGACTTATATAAAGGGGTACTTTCTAATTTATAGGTACCCAAGTCAAAATTCAGTGCGGACGTGACACGAAATGTAATATGATTTCTTCATATGTTCTGTTGAAAAAATCAAATTTACAAAAGTATAATGGGCAAGGTAAGGTCAACGTAAAGACGCCATTACCTTTTACAGTTTCTTCCTACTTTTACGTTAAAGTTGAACGCTCAAGAACAAAATGGATGATTCAATATCAAATATAGCGTTAAGTTTCATATAAATAATTTTATATAAAAAAAAACTGTTTTTCTACTTGAATTACAAAGCTCAAATAATAAATACTTAAATATAAGCAAAATTCAGTAATAAAAATATTTCCTTTCCTAAAAAAGACCTTCAAAATGTTCTATTTTTGTGGGCCCTAATAAGGGTTATCGATATGTAGCGATTTTGATTATTAACTCTGAATTTGAGTGTCCATGCTGCGGTGCCCATCCCTGTATCATGTTTAACACTATAGAAAATTAACTTTGTGTTTAATCGTCATAATTAATAACAATGTCCCATGGGTATGTCGACCGCACACGCAACCTATGACACCCTTGGAAACAAAAAAAACAAAAACGTCGCAGTTTAATGTATATGGTTGTTCAACAAGTACGTTTATTTAAACATTTCTGATGCTCACAATCAAGGGTCCAACCATCAACGAAAAGACCTTAAAAACAGCTGAAAAAACAAAAGCTAGAAAATAAAATATAAGTAAGTAGATACATACACATAAATATTTGATATACATTATACTTAAGCCTTTAATGTTTTTCTGTCGGTAAAGCAAAGTAATTTCTGTAGGTATTGCTTGTAATAGAATAAAGTAATTTACAACAGAAAAAAACCGGACAAGGGCGAGTCGGGTTTGCCCACTAAGGGTTCCGTAAAAAATAAGGAGGGCTTGAGCTTTTCGTGAAATTCAGGCTGTTAGCTTAGCCAGAGTCCTTTTATTTGATATTTCGCATACCAAATTTTGCCCCCTTTTAGGGCTATTATTTTATAGTTAAATTCTAAACCACAAATGTATAGTTTTTTTTTCTGAAGATACTAGCTGCCGAATTTCATAGTTCTAGGTCAATCGCAAATATCCTATGAATTTTGATTCCCTTGATAGTGTCGAAATATAACATTTTTTGCGATATAAACGGTCTTTTTTTATGTAAATATGGAAATATTTTTATTTATCAGAAAAACATGGCGCCGTAGATTTTAGTATATGGTTTGAATTTTAACTCGATATCTCAAAGCGTTCCTGAAATAAAGGGTCTTGACAGACAGAAAGACATGCAGACAGACAGACGAATAGACAACAAAGTGATCTTACAATGGTTCCTTGTTTCCTTAAAAAGGTACCCTAAAAATATTTGATTTTTCTTAAAAACAAGTTTAGAACTATTTCGATAACTTAGAGTATAATATTATCTTGAACGTACTTAATTTGTTAACTAAATAAAAATGTTCACATTTACTAGATTAAGACATCCAGAGTCTACAAAGTAAATATCTAGTTTACGATTTAATTGTTGCCACAAAGTTGTTTGAAGATCGATCCCAAGAGGATATAACGTAATACACATATCGTTTATACCTAAAGTGTAAAGTGACCATTCTTCGTTTGGCTCAAAACGGGACATTTTAAAGTGGCTTTCGTTTTTAGTGTGGTCTTCGAGTTTTTAGAGGTGTGCTTTAATTTTTTTTGTGTGGCTTTCGTTTTTTAAGGACGTGTTTTCGTCTTTTTAGAAGTGGCTTTCGTTTTTTTAGGGAGCTTTAATTTGTGTGGACTATTCCATTCAGATATCTTACAACAATGCTTATTGCGATAATCGCGTAAACTTGTTACGACACGACCATTCCGAAAAAACGGACATGACATCCCTTGTAACATACGTTCCGATGACATGTTTCGGAACAACGGGACACACAAGCGAAAAACGGGACAGTCGCGTTCAAAACAGGACGTCTGGTCACGTTATTTATACCTATATCTTGCGTAATAAAATAACTTAGGGACCTTGTCGAAATCGACGAACTAGAGATACGTATATAGTATGTACATACGTGATGGAACATGTTCCACGAAGAAATAGCTTCATCATAATTCTTGCGAGTATTATTAGATACTAATGATTGGCAATAGATATTAGATGCTACTAAGATAATAGCAAAATGTAGAGAGTTTTATTTAACTATATAAATATAGTAGGGGAGGCCTTGAGAAGGCCATTTTAAATGAAACTTTTTTTAAACGGATTATATTTATTATTATACATTTTTGAAAATTCGAAGTTTCGAACACACTGACATACGAATGCAACCTCAGTCTACCCGTGACCACGGACTAATGCAAAGCGTTCGAAACGTCGGGTTTCCAAAAATGTATAATAATAGATATACGCGATAAATCGGGTCAAAATAGTCTAATTTAAAACAATAAGCTTATGTTGTACTATTTTAGTATCAATCGAGAGTCCATTTTCCCCATATAGATGGTAGAGTTGTAGAAAAAAATAGAGCTTACCGACAAAAGTTATTTTGTTTTAACAGAAGTCAAGGTAGAGATGATTTTTAGATAGAAAAACATTCTTTTCATATCTAAAAATCATCTGTTGCAAAATACGAAACACAATTTGTAAGTATTCATCGAATATAACTTTCAAATAGAAAATATTAACTAATACTGTTTATACAATACTTGGTTGTTAAACAAAACTCATGGGAAGTATCCTATAAGTTTTGATTACGCGGGGAATTACATTCAAAATGCAGCAAAAATAATACAAAAACACTCATATATTACGATTAAGTTACATATGTATAAAATAATACTTATCGGTAATTAACAATAAAGGAAAACGTATCAACAAACAGAAAACAATATCTTCTAGCTCACCCTCAATTCCATGTTGTAGAAATTACACGTCAGTCAACATTAAGTTTTATTTAACTTTCCGTAAAGTCTATATCGTTTCGATATCCAATTAAAAGTTGCCTCGAATCCTGTGAATAATCTATTTAACTTAAATGAGAAGAAATTTAATTGTAATTAGCTACAACTTAAACCAAATGTAGGTATATTAATTGTGTCTCTGTTACTCTCATTAAGATGTAGCACAATATGTTATAGAAGTACAGAACTACTATCGATTTTACCCAAATAGCCTCAGCTAACAACATGACCTCAAATATTAAAATGTTTTAAAATAACATTTAAAACAGTTAACATGTTACCAATATTACCAACTTGACGCCCTAGGCCTGAATAATCGCTGAAAATTTCTCTTGCTTCTTGATTTAAAACAAAATCTTTTAACGAAGTCAAACTGCTGAAGTACAAAAAGTTATGAAATATTGCTGTCGATAATAATAATATTGAGTCCTAAATAATTTACATTAGGATTTTGTAGAATGAATCTAAAATTATTTTATCAAAAGACGTTGACGTAGAAAAGGAAGAAAGTGTTTATGATATATACACTTAGCAAGGTAGGCAGAGGGAACCTAGTGTTAAGTCACTCCGTTCCCAACTTTCTTCCGAATTCTGACGGCATTGTGTGTAGAGTGGCAGAGCTCAACGCTGTGCTTTGCTTCGACACCAGAGTTAGAAATGGAAATATAAACGTAAATAAATATTTCAACTTCCTCGAGTGGAGATCGAACCCACAACCGTCGCGTTACAGTCACACCCTTGTGCCCTTGGACTACGATGGCCTCACATCTATATTATAATTAGTAATCTATATTAATCAGCATTGCCAGATGCCCCGATGTCGGCGGCACGTCCCGATTTTTAGCCCAAAAATTTAATGTCCCGATCGGGACATCGGGATATCGGGCATTGTCCCGCTTTTCACGGATTATTTCACGTACTGTGATTTCTTTTATTATTTTAAGATTTTAGTTAATTTCTAATAATTTTATAGAAATACGTAATAAGTATATGCGTAAGTTGTGTATTATTATTTATCTTTATAATGTTTTAGAGGATAGTTTATTGATACTACCTCTTTAAGTGAGTTCGACCGCATTAATGATCCGGAGCAAGATTGCATTAAGCGAACGTGATAAAAATAAGCGTGCGTTAGTGTTCTCAACCATATATTAGATGCTTAAGCATATAGAGTACACTAGATACTAAGCATTAGTAAAGCTCTCGTTTGGTTAAAGGAGGGTCTTCTTACATGAAACTGTATTATATATAATAAAAATTAATATATATTTACATTAATTATACAATATACCCACTCCTTGCTATGCTATGGACTCTAGTAGGTATAATCACAGCTGTAGTAAAATGTAGTCCAGTAATGAAAATCTGACAAATTAAATTTTTACAATATTCATTTTATAACTATCAAACTGTCGATTACCAAATAACGATGTGATTCATAAACATATTTATAAAATTGATTTTATTTCATTTTTTACTAGCGGAGTGCCATCGGCTTCGCCCGCTTGCAGGCGGCTAGTAAATAATAAAGTATTATCCTTTTTAAGTGTCTCTCTATCCATTTAAAAATACAAAATGTACAGACAAAATATTTTTACTATTTTATTATATATAGAGATAAACATAATTACGCTATTGTAGGCAATTGTGATTGTACATATATGCTGTATTATATTTTATAATATTTCTAAGTCAGAATAAAGGGAAAGATGTTTTTTTTATTGACACAGTGCGTCGCTGGCAGATACTAGATTCTTTATGGATATGGAAAACGGATATGGAAAATTTCCATATCTCTTGATCTTAAATAAAGTTTGTAACCGGCACGATATCAATGTCGACGTTTGACGTGGGCATTAAGTCATCCCACTAGTATGCGTTTATATTCTTTTTTTTTATGGGAAAAGGACAAGGCAAACGAGCGTTCAGGTCACCTGAAGGTAAGTGATGAGCCCACGACCCCGTGTATTCTTCCAAAAAATACTATTATATACTTTTATATTATCCATTACTTAATTAGATGCGATTCGATGCAATTGATATAGAAAGCTAATTCACCTAAAAATAGAAAACCTAAGCCCCCTTTAGAAGTTCAATATACATTTACGTTGACCTAATTTATACCTCGAATTAGATACATCTACATTGCCTATGCAAAGTTACCAATAATAGCTACAGGGAATTCAATTTGTTCTTATATCTTGGAAAAAATATAAGTTGTATGGCACCTCTGGACAAAGACGTCCTTCACCCACCAGATAGCCTGACCAACTCAAATATCGAGACATACACTGTTGCAACTGACAGGAGCTGTTGGAAACTGTTGTCCGATTGAAACCTCCATCCCACCCTGATTACGATCTTCAGACATCAAGGACCAACCATAAAGAGAGAATGCTATAGCTACTATCATAGGTACCTGGTACATTGGTGTATAATGTAAAATTACCTTACTTTAAGATTTTGATCATTTGTATCTTGAATATAATGTTCAAATTTATATTCTGGTAATGTTTCACACATTTCAAGTTTCTTACAGTGTCAGTGTATGTGTCTTGCAAGCCCAATTTGACCCATTTCCCCGAGTCCGATTGAGCTAAAATCCGGATTACGATTTCAGTTTGACGACAATTAAATTTCTATATAATCAATATAGTTCTTAATACAAAATGGCCGCCGCAATAAAGTGATGGATTACAAATTTTTACTCAACTAATATGAATGGAAAGCTTGTTTTTAAAAATCTTCCCTTTGCCAAAATATCATTGAGGAGATCGTTACCTGTCACTTCTGATATTTCATTATGACTACTTTGAAAACTTACAAAAATAAGTTTTCTTTCTGAGGATGCATCATGTACCTACATAATTATAAGTCAGCTTCACGCTGTATCCCGCACACATCAAGGTAGGGGACAGGGGGAACCTAGTGGTAAGTTCGTACACTCCGTTCCCCAAATTCTTCCGATTTCTGGAAGCATTGCGTGTTGAGTGGCAGAAATGAACGCCGCTTTATGTTGTGCATAATTATATGAGGCTTATTTATTAGTATTTCTATAGAACAAAAGGAAATATTATCTCTTATTAAATGTTTACGGATGATGCATATTTCATTTCTCGTTATCAAGTTAGGGTAAAATCAATTTTACAAACATTTTATTACTACCCGTGATTCTTGGCCATGACCAACATTAATGAGTTTTCCAACCGCAATAAGATGATATCTTTAAATTGAAACTTGTTATGATGAAGAATACTCCCTAGTGTGTTACTTATGATCCACCTGCACGAAAATCGTATATATGAAGCTCCCTGCTGCTAAGTTAAATGTAATGTTTCCGTGAACTCTCTCAACTCTACAACTCTACAAATAATTTTTACAATAATTTCCTACTATATACTAAACATTAATAAAGAAATAAAATTAAAACCATATTATAACATTTTATAATTAGAAAATAGTGACGTTTCCGGCGTTGAGTTTCGCCATTTAACACACAATTCCTTCAGATTTCGGTGGAAAGTACAGAACGGAAGTGTCTTAATAGAAACGAAGAGTCTTAACACTAGTTTCCCAAGTTCCTTCTGTCCACTCTTATTATTTTTATGTGTAATTGTTAATATTTATATTGACTCACAAGTATTCCTGTATTCCCAAGAGAAGAGGCCTGATTTTCATATAACGCAAGGCTTATATTGTTATGTATAAAAGAAAAAATATAAAAAAAATCACATGCTAAGTTACGTTAAAATGCTTCTTTTTAAAATTCTAAATATTTGAAAAATTATAACTCGATTATAACCAATAATAGCTTACAGTTGTTTTAAAACAAACTAAAAGCTTAAATACAATTTCGATGCTCTAAATAAGCTTTTATTAAAAATTAAACAAAATATCCTCCTAAGTTGAACAAATCACTAGTAATATGCAAATTATTCGCTTTTCGTTTTTGTTTTAATCTTCACGCTATCTCTCGCACATAATGGGATAAGCAGATGGAGCCATGAAGCCTAGAAGTGTTAAGACACCCCGTTCCCTTTAAGACACTTTCGTTCCCCACTTTCCGCCAAATTCTCGAAGCATTGCATGTAGAGTAGCGGAACTCACGCCACGCTAAGCCGAGGAGCTTACAAGAGCGAGAAAATAACAATATTAATTATATTATTACCCTGAGTGGTAATCGCACCTGTTGCATTGACAGTGCGCCTTCGCCACAACGGGCTCAATAATATTTAATTCGATATTTAATATCGGTAGAAATATTTTAGATCCGATAGAGGCCATCATGGCGGAGCGGCAAAAGGGTGTGACTGTAACGCGACGATTGTAGGTTCGACCCCACTCGAGTAAGTAAAATATTTATTTACGTTTATATTTCCATTTCTTCGCTCTGGTGTCGAGGCAAACTTCCAATCAACACGCAATGCCTCCAGAATTCGGCAGAAAGTCGGGAACGGAGTGTCTTAACACTAAGTTCCCTCTGCCTACCCTGCTGTGTGCGATACCATTACTTGTATATGCTAAAATTATTGTAATTTGTCATAACATTTTACTTAAAGCGACTATGTAAAAAGTATTTATTTCAATTTTATTCAACATCTATCGATCGAATTAATATAATATTAAATATAAGCTAGATGTACAACTAGATAGTCGTCACCTTCGTGTGTATGCTTTGTGCAAATGCAACGTTGGTAATTTTACGTAATACAAAATGTTTTTATCCTCAAATACAATCCATTGGTTTCTAAGTCTAGATTAATAGAAGTTACTAAAAACACACGTTCTATTACGTTAGGCCTGATGTTCTTATAGGATTTTTGAAATAATAAATCTAAATAACTGATTTTAACAAACGTGTGTCAAATAGTTTCATGTAATATACGAGTAAATGCTTGTATATGAAAAGCTCCATATAAATATTGACAATCTTTTTTATTTCCTTATTTTTTTTAATTTAATAACATCATATAGCATAATTCAAAATATCACTTAAGATTTATTAAGATAAGTTTTATTTTATTATATTTTTAGGTATTAAATAATATATTATGTATTTTAATATATTTATCAAAATAAATATTAGTCATATACCGCCTACATAATACAAGTAAATATATCACCTACATAATACAAGTAAAAAAATGTCAACAATGACATAAAAAAGCCACCTTATCATTTCTACAATTCAAATTTAGAATATGTCCATTTTTTTTAAATAACAAAAAGGTCACAGTGCCCTTATAAAAAAGGGACGCAGACTATATTGAATTGTTATTTCAAAATTACTTTTTGGACCGAGTGTAATTTTTCCGATCAACCTTATTTGAATTGTATCTAATTTGTAATATCTGTAATAATATTAATTCTACAATCATTATATAAATAACATATTTACTATTCCGTCTGAATAAATAAAATGAAACATTATCTATAAATCTGTAGAAAAATCGTTTCATTAAAAATATTTTTAAAAAAAAAACTAGCCACAATGTTAAAGGATTACTAACAGAATCCATTTCCAGCATTTTTGGAATTTTTGTCTGTTTGTCTGTTTATTAACACGTATCACGTAAAAAGTACACAACAAATTTAAGCAACTTCTATACAAAATAATACAAGTAACTAAGCGTAGGCTTTAGTTTTTATTTCATTGTGATCGCTTCACTCTATCAAAAGATATAAATAAGTATTTAACGTTTTCAAGAAGTTTATATTTGAGAAAGAATGACTGTTTAGGCGGTACGATGTTCGTTGTAAATAAACTTAATAAATAATCTCTTGCATTCAAAAACATTATTTTTATTGATGTTACAATTTACATAAGTATGGTGAATTGAGTTTTTATACGGTTTCGTTTCTTTGTTTCAGAGTGCGAGTGGAATATTATGTAAACGAAAATACATTCAAAGAAAGACTGCAATTATATTTTATAAAGAATCAACGTTCGAGTAAGTAGCACTGTATTTCTTAAATTTATCATTTTATTTTTAAAAAAATAAGAAATAGTAATAGAGAATAATGCGTATTTAGTATGTATATATATGTATATAAGTGATATAATAACATATGATCATTTTAATTTTAAATCTAACTTGAGGCCATCGTCTCACAGGGGCACAAGGGTGTGACTGTAGCGCGATGTTTGCGAGTTAGATCCAGACTCACTCGATACAGAATTATTACTTCTTAATATTTTCACTTGTTCGCTCTGGCACCAAGTCAAACCCTCGGTTGATTTCCACTCAACACGCAATGCCTCGAAAATGGGGAACGGAGTGTTTTAACACTAGATTCCCGTTGTAGGCAAGCGGGGTCAGATTGCTGTGTGCGGGAAATTTTGACGATTTCTGATATCTAAGTTTACACAAATCTCTTTTAAATGTGGTCAAATATAAAGTTTTTTACCACGAGAATGTAAGTTATCAACATGAAAGTAATATAAAACCTTAATATCAATATAAGTTATACATAAGTGTCCGTTCAAATATAGTAATTATCTCAGCAAGCAGACACGAAAGCGAGACACTTACCAAATTAAACCTTTTAATAGAGGAGCTATCGGTGAACACTGTTATTTCGACTACTATATATAGAATTTTTAGTTGCCATGTCTTGTCTTGAAAAATAAATATTCAAAATAAACATATATGTTACACGCTGTAACACGCATGTTGCAGGTTAGACTTAGTTCAGTCCTAAGAAACTCCGCTCCCCATTTAATCATATATTCGGAATAAACATATATACATTTTAAGAATAATCATATAAGCTTCAATATAATTCACTGGGTTTTGATTAAAATTCAAATGTATGTAAATTTCCCAAAATTTCTTGCTTGCATTCAAAGATCAAAGAACACGTGCTCAGCAAATTGCGTTCGTTCTTCAAATTAATTTCTCTTCCATCATAGCTTAAGACTTAATTGTAGATATATTATATATAAGTATTGTATAATAATAAAAAAAAAAATTTAGATCTTCTTTATCTTGTTTTGAAATAAAAACACAACCTATTCTACAATTGAATTGAATTTGAAATCACCACATTTGTGGTGTGATGGTGGTGGTGGTGTAAGAGCTCCTACTGTATTTTGTAACAGGTATATTCGTTTGTTCTAGGTTTACGGATTAGGATAGTAAATCTATTTTTCAAACTTCTAGCATGCTTTCTGTACATTTTACGCGTTTGTACTGATGGTCACCCCATAACAGCTAGCTGGTAAGTACTGTATATACAGTTACTTTTGACAATTAAAAACGTGAAATTGGCAAAGTAACTTATGCCAAAATGGCGTATCACTAATATAAAAACCATATCGACCTATTGCAAGAATAAAATTAATTAAATGTACCCATACAGATTTATATTCGTTTATTTATACTACTTATGTACTAATATGATAAATCAAATGTCAACTATTCGGTGTTACTATTTAAAAAAAAAGCTAATAAACCTCTTTACGTATATATATATATAAGCTATTCACAAGAGTTCTACTATTTCATTTACATATGTAGGTCAGAAATGTATTTTTTGTTCATAAAAGGGTCAATCGATCTCCGTAATATGAAGTCTTTATATATGTATGACTATATGTGTTCAGTATAGATAGATATGCACGTTGCAATAATAAATAAAGAAATTTAATATCGAATGCAACCCAATTACATAATTACCATCGGTAAAATTATGTCAAGAATCATTATATGGAATTAAGTGGAACTAGAACACCAGTAAAGCGCAGCTAACTAAATAAATCATGTGTTTGTCGTTCAACAGAATGACTCTTTTCCCTTCCATGGACTCATTTAGCAACGACCATGTTGAATTTATTTTTAACCGACTTCTGTGAGGAAAGGAGGAATTGTATTTTTTTATAGTAACATTATTGTTGTGTTTGTTTTAGCGTTCATGGTTGTAATTTGAAAATAAAAAGGTATAATATCTATGCCACATTAGAATCTACTACAATTCTATACAATTTAAGAAGGTTTTTTACATTTGTGACGTATGACGTTATAAGTAAACATAAAATATATATCACCGCCACGCAGGATGTCGTGAGTGACACGTCTACGGGTTAAATATTTAGATTGACTCTTTCACCTCAGGACTTTATTATTTTGTGAAAGTATTTTATTATTTTCGCTTTTAAGTTATGTATTTTTTTGATAAAATGATACCAGACTGCAAAATAGATTGAAATATGCACAAATTACAAAGTTAATATATTATATGCGATAGATAGATGTTTAATTTAATTTAAATATTTCAGTTATGGATGTAGACCAGGAAATAAAAGTGAATTTGAGTATTCTGCTAATCTTACTGAGGAAGAATTCCAGGAACACCCTATAATTAATTGGGACGGAATAATATGGGTAAACCGACCGCTCTACCTGTGGGGTGTTCAAGTGGTTCTCGCTATGATTTCTTTAGCAGAAGCAATTTTGCTTGTGTACCTCGGCTACAAGGTAAAAAATAATAGAACTGTCTATTAGTTATAATAATTAATGTAACGATAATACTGTAAAATACGTAATAATATATATGATATATTTTGTTAGTATATATATACAAACAAAATATATTATATTTTATAAAAACTTTTACATTGACTTCAACACTAAGAAATTAATATTCCATACATTAAATAGTTTGTTGAGAGGATCATGTTCAATAGTTTTTATATTATTAAATTTGCTTTAAGGGCAACATCTGGCAACAGGTGTTATCGTTTCATTTCATATTGGAAATGGTGAACACTGTTCCGTTCGCGCTGACTGTAAGTATTCTCGTTGATCTGTAATAATGTGTATCTGATGTATCTGATAGTAGAAGTAATAGAAAAAAACAGACATCTAGATTAATTTTTAAGTAACTATGGCTGTGACAACGAGGGAAAAATGTCTTACGAATTGAAAATTCTTGTTCTATATTCATAAGGCAAATAAACCTGTGAGATTGTTACAAATCTTATAAATACAATAACTCTTCTAATTAATATTTCAATAAAGAAGAAATATCAAATATTTCTTTTTAATTTGCTAAATATTATATTATTTCCAGATACCATTTCCGCCTCTCCGCAACTTGTTTATACCTGTATTTTTAAATTGCTGGCTTGCCAAGAGGTCACTTGAGAATATGTTTGTAAGTATTTAAAAGAATATAGTTATATAAGTCGTTATTTATAAAAGTGTAAATATTTTTTATATTTAAATTTACATTTGCTCTTACAGAATGATTTGCATCGCGCAATGCAAAAGTCACAATCAGCACTATCGCAACAACTCATGATATTGTGCGTCACTCTACTTTGTCTAGTATTTACTAGGTAAGTGCAATTACCAGCTAACAAGTATCCACGACGAACAAATTGCTATATTTTATAAAAATCATTTTAATGAAAAATTTCTTAGAAACATAAACGAAAGCAAAGTCTTACTTCGTAGAAGTCAAGCTTAGCGAAGCAGAATTTAAAAAAAATATAGTCGAATTGCTAACCTCTTTTTCTTACAGAAGTCGGTTAAAAAAAGAAAGAATCGTTTTACATTTTCCGCGAAAATAATTCGGAACCGTGTTCACAACAACATGCCCTCCTAATTTACGCCTTTCAACATTTTCACCTACCACTTTGAAGCTTTTACGTACATTGAGTTAAAAGATTTTCTTGGGTTTGCTTAAGAATATCAAATTATGTCTATATACATATATAAATAGTCTACTGGCATACGTTTCCATTGAAATACAAATAGCTCAGGCATTACAAAAAGAATGTATTTTACTAATAGAACCAGTATTTTGGTGCTTTTCTTTTAGATATTGTTCGAAACCAGCAGCTTTTTTAACAATTCATATTATTTCTTCGTTGAGTTTTATTATTGAGACCAATTGTACTGTACCTAAGTATTAAGTATTTAATTTATACCCGCCGTATCCCGCACATAGTAGGGAGGGCTGATGGAACTTAGGGTTAAGACACTCCGTTCTTATTAAGACATTTTTGTTCCCTACTTTCTGCCTCCTTACTACTTGTCGCGTTTAGTAACGTCTCATGTTTGTGTCCCGTGCAGTAATTATTTAATTACTTAATTTAATGAAATATTAATTGTATATTAATTAATATAAATATAAATGTGATTATCAGCGTTTGCGGGATTCAACATTTCCAACGCGCCGGCCACCGTCACCTTAACCTGTTCCAAGCAACTTATTTTGTTGTGGTGACATTCTCCACCGTGGGCTACGGGGACTTCGTACCTGATATATGGCCCTCCCAACTATTCATGGTCATAATGATTGGAGTTGCCCTCGTCGTTTTGCCGACACAGGTTAGACACTAACATGTCACTTCTATTTACTGGTAATTTAACTGGTTACCGGTAAGTAGGTTTTTAACGTCGTTTATCGTTTAATATGTTATTAATGCATATGACAAAATATTTTATAATGTATTATTTATATACGTATTTTAGAAACTTATTGAGAAATGTATTTGAAAGATGACTCCAGCGATTATCACCTTAATACCATCCACTATCATCTTTTAAATGTATCCCGTAGGTATATGCATAGTGGATACATTACTCAAGCTATTAACATAATGCAGCGCTGAAGGACTTTCTCGTTCTCAAAATTAATTAAGCTATGGAATCTTAAAGCTTTAATGTTCTTCCTCATTATGGCTTTTTGACATTTATCTATGAGTGTAGTATAATAAAACTGTCATATAACTTTAGTTTTATAGCAAATGGACACTTATTTCTCTAAATTGAATTTAAAATAAGGAAGTCACCTTTATAGGTTCCTTTATACATATAACAGAAGAATTCTTATATCTGTCCATTTGTTGTAGGCGTTTCATGCAAAAATATTTGGCAGGTTAAGATAAAAAAAAATAAGTTGAAACTTTTATAAACTTTCCTATATCTTGTTTTTTTTATAGAAATCGATGTATAAAATAACACTATAAAAAAATATAATCTTTTCAGTTTGAGCAACTCGCATTTACATGGATGGAGAGACAAAAACTAGGAGGCTCTTACTCGTCGCACCGGGCCCAGTCCGAGAAACATGTAGTTGTTTGTTCGACGACGCTACATGCGGATACCATTATGGATTTCCTTAACGAATTTTATGCTCATCCGTTACTACAAGACTATTATGTGGTCCTCCTGTCACCTATGGAACTTGACACCACCATGAGAATGATTTTACAGGTTAAGTGATGAAAAAATAAATAAAATTCATAAAAGTACAATATTTCAGTGATATTGAATAATTTCATTTTGTAGGTACCCATTTGGGCTCAAAGAGTAATTTACATCCAAGGGTCGTGCTTGAAGGACACAGATTTAATCCGCGCCCGCATGAATGAAGCAGAAGCTTGTTTTATATTGGCTGCAAGAAATTATGCGGACAAAACAGCTGCTGATGAGCACACTATCCTTAGGTAACATTACAAAGTAATCTTAAAAAAAAATCAGCTTCACGCTGTATCTCGCACACAGCAGGGTAAGCAGAGGGAACCTAGTATTAAGACACTCCGTTTCCCACTTTCTGTCGAATTCTGGAGGCTTTGCGTGCTGAGTGGCAGAACTCAACGCTGCGCTTTGCATCGATACCGGAGCGAAGAAATGGAAATATAAACATAAATAAATATTTGACTTCCTCGAATGGGGATCGAACCCACAACCGTCGCGTTACAGTCACACCCTTGTGCCGCTGCCCCATGACGGCAAAATAATCTTAATACATTAAAAAAACAAACATTACATTACAAACAGCCATTCGTGGTGCAGGGACAAATGTGTGTGGATTCGACTCCCACTCAAGGAAATATCATATTTATTTATTTCTTCAGTCTGGGGCATTAATAACGCGCTTTGTTTCAAAGCGCGTTGTTAATGCTACCTATCAACGTAACGCCTCCAAAATTAGGCATAAATTGGGGAACGGAGTGTCTTAACAAATACAATGTGAAATAAAACATGTATCATGTACTAAAAGACTTATGGTTCTTTTTTTTCATAAATTACAGATCATGGGCTGTAAAAGATTTTGCTCCAGATGTTCCTCAATATGTACAGATATTTAGACCGGAAAACAAGTTGCATGTGAAATTTGCAGAATTTGTAGTTTGTGAAGATGAATTTAAATATGCATTACTTGCTAACAACTGCACATGCCCAGGTGCATCTACTCTTGTTACATTATTATTGCATACTAGCCGAGGACAGTAAGTTTATACCTATATTTAATAAAAATAATAAAAGTTAAAAAATATATCATATTGAAAATAGACCTTCGTAATAAAAATCTGGCTTTTATAGGGAAGGACAACAATCACCCGAAGAGTGGCATCGTCTGTATGGTAAATGCTCTGGCAATGAAATTTATCATATTGTTCTCGGTGACAGTCGATTCTTTGGAGAGTACGAAGGCAAAAGTTTCACTTATGCCAGCTTTCATTCACACAGAAAGTATGCAAACGTGTAGAAAAATATATTATGTAAAAAAATCTACAGATAAGTTCTATGTATCGATTTTTTCTAGATATGGAGTTGCCTTAGTGGGTGTCCGTCCAGCGGAATTGCCTGAATTTTACGAAGAGACTATACTTCTCAACCCTGGCCCCCGCCATATTATGAAAAGCAGTGACACATGCTATTACATGAGCATAACCAAAGAAGAAAATTCAGCCTTCGTAGTTTCTGAAAAACAAACAGAAAGCAAATCCAACACTATACCAAAAGATCATACAACATTTAGCCTCCTTTCGAATGAGAAGAAACCTGGGGACGCAGAAGGTGGCACCGGACAGCACAAACGACCAGACGGTACTAGCGTGGCTCAGTTCGACCTACCACAAGTGGTTCTACAAGCTCCCCCGAGTACCACGTCAATTTCATCGCCATCACGCATCAACCAAGCTAAAACTGTTTCATCCGCTAATTTAACTGTTGCTGGCTGTGAGTGTCACAGTTAGATTATTGAGCTTAAAGTAGATCGTACTCGATCGCGTTTACATAATTACTAGCGATCGTTTGACCTACTTTATTATTTTTTTGCTTAAGTTGCTCGATGTCATCAAAATTATTATTTTTTTATACTTAAACTCGATCGTCGGATCAATTGGCGGATCTGGACAGAGAGCAGCTCGTCATTAGAAAGGATATGGGTAATTGCAATCAAGGTAAATTTTGAAATCAGGTTTGATTAATATAATTCGGAAAACATTACACTAAAATCAGTGGTAAAATAATAATTCATATGCAATGCCTTCAAATATTGCCTTGTTTTACATATTTTTAGCAAAATAATAATAATTAATATACTAATAATTATTATTATTAATAAATAATGTTGAGCTCCTTGCATGTTTAGCTGATATTGTGCTGCATTTATACTTATCAGTCAGGAATGTTAAAAACAGAAGTTCTTTAATTTTATGTACGTATAGCAAAATATAGCGAAATGCAACCTTATTATTAGATTTTATTAATTATTTATATTAAATAATAAGTAGATTTTCCATAACGTTGCACTCTTTCCCATTTTTTAAATAATTACTTGGTAATTCTATGAATTGCATATGCATATATTTCATATTTTGCCGTAGATACCTTAGTATGAATCCAAACTCATTGGTTATAATCATTCTAATCACAATGTCATATAGATTTTAACATGTAAATCGACTGATATGTTTAAAGTAGACCGACCTACATGCAATTTAATATGCCTAAATATTTCTTAGTAACAAAATTTTGTCTTTATTATTAAAGATTCTAAATATTTCTTTAATATAAATGTCCTTTAGTTTTAATACACATCTACTTCACCGAAAAATACTAAAGAATAATTTTAAAGTACGTTATTTTATTTTAATAGCTAACACGCCAAATTTTACATTTACAGCTAAATTCGGTGAAGCACCCCCAACATCAGCGACTGACTCAAGAACTTGTCTTAAAGAATCACCAGCGACTGACAGCGCTACGGACAGTCATTTATTACTACCACGACCTGACAATTCAAATTTTCTGAGTCCAGACTCACTGAGTTGCCGAAGAGGTATGAATTGTTTCTTATTTGCTTTGTACAAAAGAACAAATGTATCACATTATTTACAGATTCAGCAATAAGTAAATCTTATGGTACAGGGAGCAGACGGCCATCAATTCTGCCAGTGCCCGACATGGTAACCAGTAGTCTTAATATAGCCTCTGATAATCAAGATGAGGAAGCTGAAGGGGATGAAAGCGAAGACGAGTTAGATGACGATGTCCCATGGCGTTCGCCTTCCGAAAAGATTGCGTAAGACTTCGCACATTGATTTGCCGTACTTGCAATCACGCACGCATGCCTTTTTATTTTACCACTACGCCGTCTTTTCCATTAATACGTAGAAAATCTTAGAATTTATATCTCGAAATATAAATAAATGTACATTGAGTATTCTTCTATAATTAAAGCTTTCAAAATATACAACGTGCCCAATGTAGATTTATAAAAAAATGCAAAATTTAATTGCTAGCTGATTTTCAAAATAAATACAAAAACATACAAAAGACACATTTATTTACTGTTTTTAAAGTTAAATAAATTCAATTTTGCACATTTTTTTATCTATCGTCAATACAATTGTGATACATTTTATTAATCACGTATTGGCGATTTCCAATTTTATTTTTTATTGTTTTAGCCTGTACATTCAATCGTGTAGATAGAGCGAGCGGATCTACAGCTGCATGAATTCTGCACAAAATACGAGTACGTCATTGTTATTTTTCTTGTGATTCCATTAACATCAAACACAAATTGCTTGGCTTCTTTACCGTTCACATTTAGTAAGCTAATCATTTAATTTGTTTCAATGATATATAT
>DWGR01000010.1:0-60706 GCA_018247715.1 Heliconius burneyi
GGTTGGGCTCCGGAGCCCGGCATTACCTAATGCGAAACGCAGCGGCATAAAGCCACTACTTAACGCCGGTTTTAAATGCCGGGGGTGGTAAAAGTCCGGTCGAGTCTGCCCATGCGCGTTGCCATTGGCTGGCGACGTGACTCTACCACACGTACGTACACGTACTTTAGTCGCCTCTTACGACACCATCAGTACCAGGGTAATCCTATTCTAAGCCGGGAACACACGGCTAAAAATCGTTTCAATCGAAGCTCCCAAGTTTGAAGACTTCATATATCTTAAAGATATACTCGCATTCAGCATTTATCATGAATTATTTAGCTTAATAATTACATTGTAGTAACAAAGCAATAGTAGCAAGTAAGTTCACCTCACAATTATACAAGGCGGAGCTGTGACAGTGGAGTGGCAGTTAAGGAGGCCTCGTTAAGCCTAAATATGTGTCGAGAGGTACTCCACATCCGCACGCGCTGATGCTGCTTTAATAAAATTGTTTTTTTTTTCTATCTTATATAAAAGTTCGACATCGTGGCACAGTTGAAAGTATCTCACATTACTTGATGGTTGTAAATTCAAGTTTTAAATATTCTTTATTCAAATAGACTTCTTTTTTTTTCCACTACTTCGTCTTCTTCTAAATGCCCTCGCGATTTGATACGGGCGACTTCAAATAAACTTTTGAATCGTCGAGTGAACATACAAACAAAATGCTATCACCAGTTCGGAAGGCAGTTCTTCTCAGAAGAACCGGCAAGAACTCATGGTATAATTTAATTATGACATTAGCTGGCAGCTATCCTACATGACATCCAACAGACATTAACTCCATGCATATTTATCCTCTAAATATTCTTGAACAGTGTAATAAGCTTTACTTGTTAGAATTTTTTTAAAAAACAAATTTAGAATTCACTGTGGAATTTTATTATATACACGTATACCGAGACCCATAAATTTAATCCCTATGGATTTAAATCCTAGGATTAGTAAATATTTTAATTAAACAGGAATAAAGAAGATAGTAGCTTTTATTATATAAATAAGTATATAATTATTTTTTTATATATTATAATGTATTTATTTATTACATCTACTTATATGTATTTTGAATATTGATATTTTATTTATTTTTTTTTTCTTTCATTTCATTTTATTCTCCCATGTGACTAAGGTTGGCAGGTAAAAAATGCTATTTAGCGTTAAGCCCGTTATTGTATATTTTTGTAAAAAAATGTATAAAATTTTATGCAATAAAGAATTTTTAAAAATGCGCAATAAAAGTTTTTTTTTATGGGAAAAGAACAAGGCAAACGAGCGTTCGGATCACCTGAAGGTAAGTGATCAGCGCCGACGACAACGTGCAACCAGAGGAGCTACAGGTGCGTTGCCGGCCTTTAAGGTGGAGGTAGACGCGCTTTTTGAAGGTACCCATATCATATCGACCTGTAAACATTGCCGCGTGCTCAGATGGTGAGGGCTTATCGAGAGATTGAGTAAAGAAAGAAGGACTCATTGAGAGATTGCGTGAGGCTGGGCAGTCCTCTATTCGATTGACCTTCGAGAACACAGTATCGATGATACTGGGGGAAGGTCACGTAGAAATCATGGAGGAAGAGGCATGCAGATATCGTAGCGTTTGGTGCTCCATTGTCTCTGACTATCCCGCTAGGTAAGTTAGGTAAAAGCGAGAAGCTAAAAAAAAGGTTTGGATTTTGGCCACAGTCGTGAGTACACTATCTACTACGCGTTATCTTTAAAATGGTAAGAAATAGATTTACCACGTCTGTCCTATTAAATACTAACACCTTATAGTATTTTTATATTACTCAATATTCAAGTAATTAAAAAAATATGTGATCCTAAAAGTATTTTAATGAATTTATTACCCATTCATTGTCAAATGAACTACTTTCGTTTTATTTTTATCGGAAAAGAAAATGATAGATGATCAAATAGAAAACTGGGCAAACATCATAAAGTGTATGAATAAGAAATGAGTCGTCGATACTACCATCAGGTCGGCGCTAGTCGACGTGACTTTGGCGAAGTGATATGTACTCAACTGGCACGCTCGGCACGCTCAGCACGCCATCATAAAAGAATAGAACCCAACAGAAGAAAAAATATATAGTCACTCCTGTAACTGTCATTTTTTACAGATCATTAAACACACTGTTTAATGATCTGGTCGTGGTGTGGCTTGGATCTGACTGACTCTGAAGATGAATACTGTTTGTTCATTAGTTACTCGGGGATGTGTTAATATTGTTTCTTTTCAATCAGCACTTCAAAATACGTGAAAATAAATATTTTCTCTTATCTTAGCAATATAAATTTGGTACTACTTGGGCAGGTGCTACGCGACCGCGGCTTACATACATACCGGACGAGATCCCCTCATTTGGGTTCGACGTAGTCGGGTAATAAAACATAAACACAAAACTAGACGATGACCAGAGATGCTATAGATATATTTGAAAGTGTATATATGTAATGGCTCTAGTATAGTTCAGTAGATATAACGACACTTACCAAACACAAGCGACAGCGCATATCCGAAGGGCGCCTGGCACCACACGAGGCCGGACGTGTAGATCGCCTCCGCGGTGCCGTTGATGTAGCCGCCGCCCACCCACGTGGCTGTGTGCGGCAATAGAGCTCAGTTAATAGTACTTACATCAACACTTTACCTTTACTTTACTTTTACTTTACTTGTAAGATTGATATAACAAGCACACAGTTCTACATGAAAAGCCTATATCTTTAAACTTTAAAAACACCATGTGTTGTAAGATAACACATGTAGGTGTTGTTAGGTTTTGTTTGTAGGTACGTTTGTAGGTTTTTGTAGCATTGCATTGATTGAATGCAGATATTCTACAATAAGAGGCAACTATTATTCAATCGTAGCATTCACTTAATAACTCTTGTAGGCCAGAAGCGAGTGGGATACGCCTACAAAGAGTTTCGTAGCAGCAAAAAAAACACATTTTACCACCACCATATTATTCTTGACATGCTATTTTCGTAATTTCGATTTCTTTGTCTGAGACCCACTGATAGTGGAACTAATTTACTCTTAGTTAATTATCTTTTATTTAAAATTTAATCAATACTTAACGAATAACCACGTTACACATAACTGATAAAATATAACGCACCAGGTGTTGTTAACTTGCAATGTATGTATGTTCGGGTGAAATCTTTGAGCTTAATTTTGAAGTAGATATCTTTAAGCGATTGAGCTAAAGTTTTGTATACACGTTTAGTTTGGATGACAATGCATGATGTGTGGCTTCATTCTAAATTCAATATGGCGGACCTTCCAAGATGGCGGAATATTTAAAGTAAATGAAGGAGCTCGTTGAGACCAACTCGAAAAATAGTGTTACGTCATTCTATATCCAATATCGCAGATCATCCAAGATAACCTAATAGTTATTTTTAGTTTACTTTTGTAATATGGATAACAATTGAAAGGACACGTTGAGAGTAGCTCGAAAAATAATGTGACGTTTGTCTAAATCTAAGATGGCGGAATAGTTATTATTTATGCACACCTGCATTACGGGTGTCAAATGAACGGGCTTGCCGAGAATAATTAGATAAATAATAATAAACTGTAAATCCAATATATTATAGCACTATTAAAGTTCTTTTTCTTGCATATAATGAAAAGGTTCGCTGAGAATAAAAATGCAGATTTAAAAAAACTACCTTTTTAAGCCTGTAACAAAGATTGATTAACTTTGACTTGTGTAATTTGGCGCGATAGGCGTTATCAGCATTGCAGAGTAAAGGACAACGCCCAAAGGCCCAGAACTGTGGTTCGTCAGTGGCGTCGGGGTGTAATATGATGTCATGAACGTACCTCAAGTGCCTGAAGGCACCTGGACGAACGCTGTTGTATATTAGCTCTTACTCTTCTAAACAGCGGTCTGGGATGGCGCTCAAAGAATATTTCTACGCTACTTATGAGGCCAAAATAGGAAAATCAGAAATAGCAATACGAAAGAAGAGAAGACTGAAGAAAAAGGAATTAAAACAGCAGGAAAAACTTGCTAACAAAAATGATAACGCAAAACGCCAAAGACTTAACGAAAGGCGTGTTCATGACAATAACGAAAAACCTGATGAAGCTTAACCATCCGTCCGTATATAAATTGTGTACTCGTATAATGGCTATGTGGTTATGATTTGATAGTTAAAATTTAAAAATATATGTTTTTCACAAATTTTTTCTCTTTTTTAGGGCGATTAAATAAAAGCTTTTTGTAAAAAAGATTTTCTGCTTTTAATTTATTTATTATTAAAATCAAAAATGTATAAGTCTTAACCCATAATACTATCGCATTTAAAGCAATTGCGCTTAAGTTCCTTAAAAGCTTAAATGTAAGAAAGTTGTTATTGAATGATAATTTAATTTTTTTAAATCAAAGGCGATCGTAATTATCAATAGTCTGTCATGCTCTGTTGGTACGATGCATTACCCATTGCAAGTATCGGTATCCGCATACATGGGATAAATATCGTTCATTTACAAATGTTATTAACTGTCATTTGTTAAAATCCTCCAGGCGTCGTGGCGCAGGGGCACTAGCGACTGTTAACGCGAAGATCGTGGCTTGAATTCAGTTTTAAGTGGGATATTGAAGTGTATTCATGGGGAGCGGAGTTCTAAGAATACGGAACACTAGGTTCTCAGGTATCCTTTGCCTACCCTGCTAAGTGATAAATGCAGGAAACGGTATAACTGTGTATACAATACGAGTATATTAATATATTGCTTGTCATACGAGTGTGATGCGTGGATGTGACATTAGCCATATGTCAACTAACCTGTCATAGTAAATATGCCGACGAACAGCCCGATGGACCTGCCAGCTAGCATGACCTCCTCCTCGGAGTCATTGCCGGGCGGCTTCTTGCGGCCCGCCCAGATGCCCACGGCCAGGATTAGCACGTAGAACAGCACGATGGAGATCACGCCCCACACGTTGATCATTTTCGATGTTCTGGTAAAAATAAAAAGGCACATACATATATAAGAGTAGGTATAGGTAAAAGTGTAAAGTTCACGAGTAAATTTCATTCATAAGTAAATTGTGATTGGCGTTATCCTTTCATTCAAATAATGCTACAAGCCCATAAATTGAAAAACAGAGATGGTACTTTTTGTTTTGTATTTTATAATATTTAACAAAATATGTAGATACGTTCTAAAAAATTGAATCTCTTAAATAACAGTATTTTCAACAATTAGGTATATCAATCTGACTGATCTGAATGTGTAAAGATCACACGACCTTGCTACAGCTTGCACTCTACAAATGACTCACTTGTGATGTAAAGCCTTAGAGTCCTCGTCACGCGCGGTCACGCTCACAGCACACGTCTATTGTAAGAAGCATCGGCCAGTACAATAATAATAATCCATCATAAAATATATAATCTAAACACTATGGTTATGTCACTTGCGGGTCGCGGTCGCGGTTAGCAGGGCGCGCTAGGCCGGCAGCTGTCGCCCCATCGGAGGGAGGTCTTCTGTGAAGGGCTGTTTCTGGTCCTGAAGCTTAGCCCGCACATGTGCGCGCGTATGTGGCCTCCGACATCAAAGCAAGGTCCCTGGTAGGCCCGTGTCCCGTTATGTAACCCGCGACGACAGGCCCGAGCCCGCTGCCACGCGCTCTGCCCGCTGCCGCCGGGCGATCGATCCCCTGACGTCAGTAGCCGCGACCGCGCATGCCTCGCACCTCCCACCTTCATACTGAACACCCACGCGCTGTCACCTATACATTACTCATTTTAAACCAAAGCTCACAGCGATAAGCTCAATGTGGCGATCCCTCTATAATATATATAGCTAAGGATTTTTTATAGCAAAAATAAGGCGCGGAGATAGTGGCAGAAAGTTACGACTCGCGTCCTCATTGATAAAGCCCCCTGCTCTGTGCTTCGACCAAAAATAGAATTTGAAGGTTGTTTTTTTGGTAAAAAACAACGAATGTACAGTCATTATTGAATTTCTGAATTGTACTAAGTAATGTAAGCTTGTTACCTCCCGTTACAATCGATAGCCTCAATGTATAACAAATCTACTTGTATTGTTATAAATGTTGGATCAATGTCAGCTATTAATATAGCTGACTATACATTTTTATGTTTGTATTTTAAGGAATACAACACGGAAATATATATAAAAAGAATAATCTCGCAAACGTGTTTAAAATTTAAAAAAAGCTTTACAATTTTTTTTTAATATTTTATTCAAATCTACATTCTTTAATTTAAGCGTAGTAAAAGTAAAAGTTTTTTTAATATGTGATCTTTTACTTCTGGTAAAATAAATCATAAAGTGCACCAAGTACGTATTTCCCGCCTGAACTACTTTTTCGATTTTTTGTCGATTTATGTTTTATTTTTAATAATATAATGTAGTTTTTGATTTAACTAAATGTTTAATATTATAAAGTAACAAATAATTAATTATTAAAATATTGTTTAAAAACCAAAAGAACACAAACTTGTATGTTTCGTATTTAACAAATTACACTTGAATCCGTAGGCCGACAATTATTGAATTATGATTCTTTTTTTAGCTTGATCTGTCAATTACTGTCAATTTTCCATTTTATAAAAATAGTTTTGTGGCTCTATTTTCTATATATTTTAAATATTTTTGTTATTGTACGTTTTCCTTATATTATTATTTATTTTGAGATAAATTTCTAAATAAAGCGGATTGTTTGTTTGTTATGAGCTGAATAGAGTGAAATAGATCTTATATCAGGATGCATGATACGGTACTGTATAACACATATGTAGCAAACTAACGTGCCATGGCACACAATATACGAGCAAATACATTTTTAGAAAGTGAAATGTAAAATAATATTACAATGGCGTCGTTTGTTAAATTAATAAAATGTATTCTGATCGAGTAAAACTCGAGACTGGTTTATATTAAATACGCTTAAACCATATTTTATTTAGATCGTACGTCTAGCGGATGTATGGAAGACGTGCAATAAGATCCGCGCGGCAGCTTTCCGCGTCGGACTCAACTTGTGGGACTGGTACCGACCCCTGGACCCTGAAGGGAACTCTCTCATTTCTGGTATATATTTTTAGTCTATTATTATTGTTTTTTTCAACAACAGTTTTTTTTGTAACATTTTTATAAAGTTGTTACATCAAGACCATTATCTCTATCCCTATATAGTATAAAATAAAGTCACCCTCCGCCTCTGTCTGTGCTACTCGTAACAATTTTGTTAAAACAAGAAATAATAATAAGGCATTAAATAAAACACAAAAAAAAAGAAAACGTTTGCATTCTAACTATAAGTTCAGTACATAACAAGTAAAAAGGATATGATGAACAATGTACTTCACCATACAACAACTGCCTGTAAGCATTTATATAACATTTAAGTTTTAAATATAAACAATAATTAAACCTATTTCACACAACCTACAAACTAAAATTAAAATTATTAATCGTACAACTCCTATCCACTCTGTTATATTAAAATATTAATAGAAAAGTCACCCATAGATATCCTTTACAATGTCCTTACTGTGGAGCAGTTCGGAGTTGAAAACAAAAACCTCACCTTTCCACTCCTTCCAAGCCCACGACGTCGCGTCATGTTCACCAGGATGGTAAAGGATTGTGTAAAGGAGAGTAAGGGAGTGTAATTGTCGACGGTCTCTTACAGTGAGCCACTTATTACACACAGCTGAGTACGGTATTGTACGGTATTGTTACGTGATCAAACTTTCGCAATCCAATCTTTATAAGCAACAGGCCTATCACCAAGTTAAATATTGGTACAGAGCGTGATAAACCATCGGAGACTAAGTTATCTACACCGCGACGATGTTTAATTTCAAAGTTTAAAGATGAAGGCCTTACACCCCAACGGGCTAATCCACCTGTTGGATTATCTGTTGGAGATGGCCGGCTTGAGTGATGGCGACTGTCGTATAGTGTTGGAAAGAGACCCCAGAGTGGATAGAAGTTGTAAGATTAATCATTTTAATTATAGTTTTTAGGATGTGTGAAATAGGTTTATTCTATATATATAATAAAAAAGTAAAAATATTTTGTCTGTACATTTAATATTTTTGACTTAAATGGATAGAGGGACACTTAAAAAGAATAATAGGAAGCAAAAACATATTTTTTTAATTTCTTGTCTGTCTGTCTGTCTGTATGTATGGTCACGCTAAACTTAGAAAGTACTGAACCGATTTACTTCAAACTTTCGCCAATTGCTTTATTTTAAGTCATCTTAAGTTTGTTTCATCAAAATCGGTTCAATAAAAAAAAGTTATCGGCATTTGAATGAACTCAAAATATCCTGTAAATATAAAAAAATCATATCTATACTTAAATTTATAATAAATCTGTATTTGTTTGAGATAAATCTGTTTTTTTAACCAACTTTCAAAACAAGGAAGAGGTTTTATTTAAATATTTAAATATCGATTCGATACATATTCGATTCATTTATTTATTTTGAATTCGATATTGGATTATTCGATTCGATTTGGCTATTTTTTGTAATATGCAATGAATACATTTATTTTACAAAGAATATTATAAATACTCACCTAAATCAATAATTTAATATTTAAGGCTGTATCCGAACGAGGAAATTACCGATAGTCATTGACATCAACACATTATTGTCAGACGTCAATCAATTCTGTTTATTAAATGTTTATTATAGTCATGTAGTTCAAGCGGGCGAGTCCGCTGGCAGGCCGCTGGCAAACCGCTGGCAGGCCGCTGGCAGACCGCTGGCAGGCCGCTGGCAGGCCGCTGGCAGGCCGCTGGCAGACCGCTGGCAGGCCGCTGGCAGGCCGCTAGTTATTAATAAGTTCTTTGATTTTCAAGACTATTACACATATTAAATGAAAATATATTAACCAGTCTCCCCGTGACCACGGACTACTGCAAACTGTTCGAAGCATCGCGTTTCTAAAAATGTAATTATCCAAAATATATTAATCCGGTTAAAATAGTTTCATTTAAAAGGTTTTATTATTGTTTGTATTTAAAGTTTAAATGTTATATAACATGCCCAGAAATATACTCAACTTTTTAACATTATTAATAATGGCCCCAATCCGCTGTCTACTATGGAATAGCAATAGTATTCTTGCCGAACTTATTTCGATTATCAACTTGCATGAGCCTGTCATTATTGCCATCTTGGAAACTTGGTTGAGGCCTGATATTTCTATTGGATGAATGGACTTCTCTTATTTGAGGGATGACAGTAGTGATGAATTTGCAGGATTTGCCATTTTAGTCCGACGCCTTATCCCATTTTCCCCCATTCCCCTCTCACCTCATTGCCAGCAGATTAATGCTGTAGCTATAAGGGCTTTTGACATTTCTTTTCTGTCCATTTATATTCCTCATCCTAATCCCTCTCTCATTCCTGAGCTACGTTCTTTCCTTTCCGCCCTTCCTGGTCCAATTTTGGTAATGGGTGATTTTAACACTCATCATACTTTGTGATGAGTGCTTAAATGGGTTCTCTCCTTTGTTGGTAGACATGATTGATGATTTCAATCTTTGCATTGTCAATGATGGTTCTCCGACTCGAAGGGTTAATCTAAACCAGAATCCCAAAACTGCTGTGGACTTGTCCCTTTCCACTCTCTCCCTTGCATCCCAACTATCATGGTCAGTTCTCCCATCCACCCATGGCAGTGACCACTTTCGTATCCTTCTACCTATGAACAATAGACCAATATAGAGGATATTGGTCTATTGCTCAGAGAGTCCTCCTTTTAAACCATTGCCATATAATTTAAAAAAAGCAAACTGGTCAGATTTATCTTTATCTGTTGATGATTTTATTAACTCCCTTCCGGATGTTACTGGTGGTGAGAATGTAGTTTTATGCTATGAAAAATTTCTCTCAGACCTTTTGACTTCTGATCTCCACATCCCTAAGAAAAGCTCCACACAGAACCAATTGCCTTCCAATCGTTGGTGGGATCAGGAATGCACTGATTCTGTCAATCAGCGGCTTAATACTGAAGCATATGAAGTTATATGCAGCCTCCATGACAGTAGAGAATTTTATTAATTATCAACATGATGACGCCAAATTTTAAAAAAATATTATTAAAAAAAGAAACTCGGCTAGTACAAATTTTGTGAATCCTTAAATCCCTGTTCTCCTTCTACTGTAGTCTGGAATTACTTTAAGAGATTTCGTCGGTCCCTTAATGCTCCACATATCTTTCCACATGATCTCTCCCAATGGCTTAACGACTTTGCAAACAAACTATCTCCTCCTTTTGTTCCACATCATGACTCCTTCCCTAAATACAGTACACATCTCTGATGAGATGGATGCTCTTTTCTCCTTTGAAGAACTCACAACTGTCTTAAGCACCCTCTCAATTTGGCTTCCGAAAGGGGCTGAGTACATTAGATAGTCTCAATATTTTACGACAGACATTCGACTATTCTTTTCTTAAGGCGAGTATTTGGTTGGCGTTTTCTTGGATATTGCTTCTGCATATGATAATGTCTTAGTTTCGTTGCGCAGACAGAAAATGCAACAGCTGAGTATTCCTAAGAGGTTAACATTTTTTATATGTAATCTGCTGTCCAGTAGAGCTATGTCTGTGAGACACCAGTTGCTTACTCTTCCTCCCAGACTCGTTTTTCGTCTTTGCTGTACAGCATATACACCTATGACCTCGATTTGTCTATCAATATTTTTTGCAATATCCTTCAATATGCTGATGACATTGTCCTCTATAGTAGTTCAAATCGGTAGAGGACATCTCTTTTCAAATAAATACTGCTTTGCACTATCTTGACCAATGGCTGTCTCATCATGGTTTATCCCTGTCGGTAGCCAAATCTCAGGCGGTGGTTTTTACTAAGAAGCGATCTTTACCTAATTTTAATATTCTATGTAAGGATCTTCTCCTCCTCCTCCAATCCTCTTCACTTACGTAGGCAACACCTTAGTGACCGTTTTGTTTGCAAATTTGTTATTATTGTATGTTACAGTCTTCCTCACATCTTTTACTGTCTCGGTTATCCCAAATGACTGAACTTATTTCTGTCAGACCAAACCTACCCTACCTTCTCGTTAACTTCTTAAAATTTTCTAGACTCCCCAATCACGCAACCTGCTTTCCATCTAATCCTCTCTAATTTCTTCCATTTAAAGCCCTTGTTTATCCCCCTCACATAATCACAAATCTAGGTTTCATTAAAGGCGCGCGGAATACCTACACTAAATTCCAGTTCTATATTCAACTCAATTGGTCTAATCATGTTCTCATATACTTTGACGCATCTCGACTTTCTACGGATGGTGTTGATGCAGCATGTTGGATTCCTAAATTAAAAATTATTTTACAATTTAAATGTCCGCCCCCATCATCGGTGTTTACAGGAGAGGAGACAATACTGTCCACCTACTCCCATGACTTTCAACAGACTGTTATTTTTACTGACTCAGTTAATTGGCTATTAAAGAGGATTCTTTCTATAGCAGGAAAAAACATTCTATTATCTTAAAGATCCGCGAAGCCTTGTTCTCATGTCATCAAAAAGGTCTGTCTGTATTATTATTTTGGGTTCCTAGCCACTGTGGTATCCCAGGAAATGAAATTGCAGACTTTTGTGCTAAAAAGGCTATTGTGTGTCGTACCCTAGAACATTTATCAAATTCGGCTCAAAATTTGTTGTCTCTTTCGAAAACTCGGTTGGACATGTCTTAGAATAACTACTAGAAGTCATTAAAATCTGGTAAAAGTAAACTTTACTCTACTGTCCAGCCTGATATCCCAAGGCACCCTTGGTTTTCTACTCAAAAGCATATTGAACGGAGAGTTATATCAACTATACGAGTATGTCGTCTGCGCCTTGAGCATGCATGTTGATATATATGCGGATAAATAAGACAACGTTCTTTAGCAGTGGTCACTTTATTACTGATAGTAATTAGCGATCACGACTTAGGGGCGTGGCCGTATATACATCACTACTTTGCCATTATTTTCTAAATCCTGTTAAGTACATTTTCAACTATTTTATGAACATACTTATATTTAATAAGACATTTAAACCTTATAATTAATATATTTCTTAGGTCTTACGTCATAACGTTTCTGTGAGAGTTCGCTCGATAACTCTTTACTATTACTAGTTACTAGACTGTTAGATTTCAAAAAGGTTCATTAATGTTAGAATTAGAATTGTTAGAATCGTCTCCGGTTATAATTTCTATATTTTCCGTGTAACCACTCTCCCTATTCTCCACCTGTTCAATTCCTTCATGTGAAGGCGGTAACATTTGAAACATAGGTTCCACTAGTGGTGATGGTAACGGCCTTGGCATAACTATATCGTCTTTTATGTTTGTCTTCTTGTATTTGATCAACATGACGTTTGCAAATAATGTTAAGACTCCGAATTTTCACATTATACATTCGCTGTCCGATTTTGCTTTGAATACATGGCAATGGATATTTGTCTACAGAAATGTCCTTGTTAAAAGTTATCGAGTAATCACCACAAATCCTTATGCTACCATTTGGCTTAACCACTGGGACAATGGGTGCTGCATAATCAGAATAGATAGTAGGTACTAAAATACCATTTTGAAGTAATCTATCTATTTCCAGTTGTACTTTATCTTTAATAGCAAATGGAAGAGGTCTCGCTTTATAAAATTTTGGCTTTGCTCCTTCTTTTAATTGTAATTTTATTTCAAATTGATTAAAACAACCAAAATCCTCTGTAATTATTAAAATTCTTTGGTAGCTTTTGTATATCGATGTCATTACAGCTACTTCCTGATAATTTATTATTTTGTGATATTAAACTTATATTAAAATTAACCATGAAATCTCTTCCTAATAATAGTGGCCTCCCGTTTTTTATTACATAAAATGTTATTTTTCTTGTTTGATTTAAATATGTTACATTAACATCAAGAAAACCCAATGGAACGATTTTATGAGTATTATAAAACAAATTTTAATAAAGCATTTTTCTAACGGTGTCTTATGAAAAAAACATTTTGTATAAATTATCCGGTATAACACTAGTACTCGATCTTGTGTCTAATTTAAATTAATTGTATCGTTAATAATAACAGGTAACAAGATAGGACTATATAAACCACACATTAAACTAAAAAGTTGGCACTCTTCACAACTGTCTGTTTCTTTCGGATCGGACTGCGTGTCCAACTGAATTTTATGAAGATCTTAATTTTTAAAGCTACATATTTTTTTTAAATATCCCTGTTCGTTACAATTTTGACACTTGTAAAACCTATAACGACATTTCTCTGCCACGTGGTTCTTAAGGCCACACACCGTACATTGGCCAATCTCTCGTCCGGTCGCAGTACTACTACCAGAACGCCTCACGCTCGTCCGGAACATCGGCTCTTCCTTACCTTCTTTTCCACTGCTGCTTGCAATAATGCGCGCCTTACGCACACACGCCGTTTGTTGTGCTAACTCTAAGGCGTTAGTGAAAGTTAATTTGCTGGAATCTTGCTCGACAAGACGATAACGCCCTGGGCCCAGAGACAACCTATTGGATTATCTCTGGGGCCAGGGCGTGACGAATCGATCTCGTAAAATTGTGTTTATTTTAAATTCATGTCTGTCTGCCACGCACATCTCTGAAAGTACTGAACCGATTAACTTCAGACTTTCACCAATTGCTTTGTTTTAACTCATCTTCGCCTGTTATCGTTCTACTTTTACTTTTAACTAGTTAACGGAACTTGAAGTTGGACAAACAATTTAAGAAACAACATATTGATATATAACTTTTTAATTGTACATATTTTTTTACAGATGAAACTAACTGCGGTTTAAGATTTACCTTTTATTATCAAGATTTTGGGTTTTATATCTGTATATTACTAAACCGAAACCGGAGAGTCTATTATCATGTTTTTCTCTTTGCCCATTGTTCTGTTTTATGCTGGAGAAATAAGACCCGCACATAACAGGTTAGGTTAGCTAGCACTCAGTTCCCATTTAAACACTTCTGGTTCCCCACTTTATACCGAACTCTTGAGGCATTGCGGGTTGGGTGGCGGAACTCAACGCCGCACTTTGTCTCGATACCAAAGCGATGAAATATAAATATTAAACACTTCATCCCCCGAGTGGGAATCGAACCTAAGGTCGCACGCTATTTTTTCAACAGAATCCAAATTCGTGTCGGTGCTCGCGGGGCCACTGCGCTCGGTGATCGGTCTCTCCGAGGCGGAGATAGCGCAGGTGGCAGACTACTTTCGTGCGCAGGACGGCCGCGTGCTCTACCACCAGCTGTGCCAGGTCATACATGGAGAAGGTACCTAATGAAGAATCATAAAAATATTGTAAATATTCTTTTAGCAGAACCTGATCCCGCCTTACTTGACCTAGAATCAGCCTAACATGATCTTCGCGCGCCACCTTAAACATTTTGATTATAATATTACTATTCAAAGACTGTTTTCTAAGTAACTGCTGATGGTAGAAACGTGAAATTTGGGCAGATGTTTATTTTCCTAATCTTGACATCCACTATGAAGGGATTTTGAAAGATTTTAATCCTAAAGAGATGAAATAGGGATTGAAAATTTGTATGGAAAGAAATTAAAATCGGAACCGATTTTTATGAAATTTGAAATTCAGACTCTTAAAAATATTTCATTAAACACGTGTTTCACGGCTCATTAGAATTAAACCCCTAAATTGAAAATAATTCATAAATATATTTAATAAATATTTGTAAGATTCAAGCGGGCGAAGTCGCGACGGTCCACTAGTCGATGATAAAAAGAAAAATAAATTTACACACAAGTCTTTTGTTTTATTGACATTTCATTTAAAACACTGTCAAAAGAAGCAGCAAAGCTTGCAAGTAAATTTATTTATTTCCTGAAGGCCAATACTATTGGCAAATGGTGAAGCTTATTAAAAGCAATAGTTGAATCACTCAGATTTACTGTTGTGTGCTGGGCGCTACTGCTAGTTGCCGAGTAGCACGGGACTTCTATTTAAATATATTTCTAACGCTATGTATGGACAAAGAGCAATTCAACTTAGTAGTCATTTTCATTTCATGATCAATCATTTTCTGGAATATTCTGACGCAATTTAAAATTGCTTGTTTGGTAGTATCTTCCACACGCCATTGCTACCGGCTCACGCTTCCACCGGGGAAATTGTATACAGATACGGTAATACGATTTATACGTGTTACACGATTACACGATTATACGAGTTTGCCTAATGGTAGGTCTTGCATGTCAATAAAGTTAAAAGTCGCGCGTTAAATATTTTTCAAGTATTTTTTTTAAGGCAGCTACTTTGTTGATAGCACTCAGTTTAGTAAGCACACCTCAGTAGTGCGCGGCGATTTTTATAATGAATCCAATAATTGAACAAAGAGTTTGCATTAGTTTTGTGTTACAAACGAAATTTCGTGTACGAAAACGTTGAAAATGTTGGGAGAGGCTTACGGTGAATCAATTTTATCAAAAATACAAGTTTATGATTGGTACAAAGCGTTCAAAAACGGCCGTACTGACGTTGAAGATTTGCCTCGTTCCGGACGACTTTTAACCTCTTCAACCGATGAAGAAAACTGTGCTCGAAAATCGTCATACCAGTGTAGAGAGTTAGCACAAGATCTTAACATCTCTCGAGAGTCAGTTCGTTTGATTTTGGTTGACATTTTGGACATGAGAAAGGTCGCTGGCAGATTTGTTCTAAAAGAGCTGAATTTCATGCAAAAGAAGCATCGTGAAGAAGCCTCTTTAGACACGCTGGAGCGTGCCAATGCTGATTCCTTATTCATGGAACGCATTATAACTGGCGATGAGACATGGTTCCACGAGTATGACATGCCAACAAATCAACAATCATCGAAATGGCAGACCAAAAACGAGCCAAAACCGAAAACACCGCGCCAAAGCAAGTCAAAAGTGAAGGAGATGCTCACTTTTTTCTTCGATATTCGAGATGTGATCCACTAGGAATTCCTTCTGGAGGGACAAACAGTCAATAAGGAATACTATTTAGGTGTATTGAGGCGTTTGCGCGAGAAAATCCGTAGGAAACAGCCGGAAGTATGGAAGGAAAATTCGTGGATTTTGCATGACGATAATGCACCATCGCATCGAGCTCACGTCGTGACCGAATTTAAGATCAAAAACTCGATTAATACCATCGATCAACCACTGTACTCACCAGACCTAGCTCCGGCCGACTTTTTCCTGCCTTCCTTCTAAATTCAAATTGCCACTCAGAGGACACCGTAATGAGTCAATTAAAGACCTAAAAGAGTATTTGACGCGAGAGCTAAAGAAGATCCCGGAAAGTGCTTATAAAACATGTTTCGAAGATTGGAAGAAGCGTTGGCACATGTGTATTGCAACAAATGGGGCCTATTTTGAAGGCGACAAAATAAATATTGATGAATAGATTAATACTTTTTGTTTTATTTACAATTGGCGGATACTTTATTGTCACAATATATTATCATCTTGAAGAAATACAACTTGTTTCTCTTTCACTTCACATTCACATATAAATCAGAAAGGTGTCTTGCAACTCTGTAAGTACAACCTTTTTGTATCTTAACGTCATGTCCATGACCTCGAGTCATGTCCATGACTTTTTTATTGATGAAATGATCACAGAAGGGCTTCCACTTTTTTTATTGTCATTAACTATTTTTCAATACATTTATTTGCAGGAAATATGGCAATCTATATCTATACTTATAATAAATCTGTAGAAAAATAGTTTCAGTACATCGAAAATATTTTTACAAAATTAGCTAGAGTGTTAAAGGACAACTGACAGAATACATTTCCAGCATTTTTGGAATTTTTGTCTGTTTGTCTGTTTGCATATGCAAAAACTACACAATAAATTTAAGCAACTTTTATACACAAAAATTACAAGTAACTCAGAATATGTTAACGTTTTTATTTTATTGTAATCGCTTTACTCTGAAGATATAAGTATTTAACTCCTACCCTAATGTCCCCAGCAAACCTTTTTGCCGATAGGGGTAGCAAGTCAATTGGCGCAAGGAGAGCCGGCAAAAAAGGCAAGGAAGCAGACGGTTCCTCCTTCTCCCGCACCAGCAAAACCAACCCACTGCAGCTACCGTAGTTTGCGAGGAAGCTGTTCAACTGAGTTCCTACATAAGCAGAACGATCACGATCGACAGAGCACTCGACACCCTTAAGGATGTCCTCTTTGAGGGAAAGTCGGGATCCTGTTGATACATTGGGCCTGAGGGGGAGAGTTTATTTCGTCCGCTTCCTTCTCAGACAAGAGAAAGTGGACGTGGCACTTATAAATGAGACCCACCTCCGCCCTCCCGACCGGATCAACTTGCCAGAGTACCAAATTCTGCGCCAGGAAGCCCTAGCAACCAAACCATTCAGAGGTCTTCTTTTTGCGGTGAGGCGAAATATCGTACACCAGTAGCTACCAGATAAAAACCTCCAGTCATTCCAGTCTCTGGGGGTAGAGATACACTTTAGCGATGGATTGTTGCGACTCCACGCAGTTTACCGCCCGGCAACGCACCTGTAACTCCTCTGGTGTTGCACGGGGTCGTGGCCGGCGGTGATCACTTTAGGTGACCCGAACGCTCGTTTGCCTTGTCCTTTTACCATAAAAAAAAAAAAAAAGCATCTTCCATCTTGGCTGTCAGCGAGGTAAAGCGGATGATCAACTACTACTACAACTATTATCGCCGCGGGGGACTGGAATACTCACCACCCTGTTTGGATTTGCCGCACTGCCTGCCGAAACGGACGCAAGCTCTTTGAAGACGCCGATAGGTATTGATACATGGTTGAGGGACCAGAGGAACCGACCCCGACTCTCACACACATACTCATCACCCCAGTACCATTGACCTGGTGGTGCACGGAGGAATGGATGCCAAATCGCCGACTCTCGAGACGCTCCCTGACGCCTACGGTTCGAACCACTTACCAGTTCTGGTCACGATTCCGGAACGTCCCGTTTCAGCCCTGATACCTCCTCTTAAAGGGGCTAGTTCACCGGCCCCGTTCCGAAACAATCATGCAGGAGAAGACGCCTCCCAGAAAAGAGCCGCTGTATCTACCGGCTGGCCTCGAGCATCACGGCAACCATGATCGAAGCCATCGGCGAGGCCACGGCGCCCCGTAACAAAAGACGACATCCACCAATACAGACCGAGTCGGATCTAAGACCTCATAGCAGAAAATAGGAGGACGCGATTAGAGTGGTAGAGAACCTGGGAACCGGCTACCAAGACCATGCTGAATTGCATGGCCGACTAAAGTACGTGTGGTAGAGTCACACACTATGGAAAATCGAGGTCTATATCACAAGCATAAAGTATAAAATAGCGCTAAAGCGCTAAATCTGTGAGCATTACTTGCGACGGAACCCAACGTCGCGCTTTGCCTCGAATCCAGCGCGAAGAAATAAAAATATAAACTTAAATATATATTTTATTTCCTCTAATGGGTATCTAACCCACAACCATGGTGTTACACCATCGTGCCACTGCGCCACGACGGTAAACGGTTTTCAGTAAAACCTTTTATTTAATTTCCTTCCTTTTCCAAACTAATGATAGTCGTAATAAAAATATATTATTAAATTAATTTATCAGAAAAACAATATTCCTTAAGCGGTTATCTATTTGAATCAGAAATTATAAGTTTGCACATACTGATTTAATAAAATATGAAGTTTACTAAAACTGATTTACAAGTCACGTTCGTTGAGCTGTAAAAGGCTTGACACTTTGGCTTTGCATAGGGACATCTCCTCGCTGTGCGTTCGCTATCGCATTTAAATATCAAACTTAAATATCATCCACACCACCTGGATACGTGGCACTCCACTACTGTGCGGTATGGCCCGAATGGTTCTGTATGAATATGAGTGTCCCTTATTGTTCGAAAGTTTTTGTTTTGATGTTTGACATGTTCCTGTTACAGACGCGGGCGGCGCGGCGCGGCCGGTGGAGTGCACGCTGGAGGCGTGCCCGGTGCCCACGCCTCCGCGTTGCCGTCGCCTCGACGCGTGGCAGGCGCGCCGCCTCTGTTGCCTGCTGGCCACCATCGCGCAGCGCGACATACCCTTCAGGCCTTACTTCCAGGACTATGAACTGGTCTCGTACTCATTCATTCACTAGTAGTCCAGTATTAAAGAAAAATATACTTCTACTTCTTGCGTATTCGAATTAACTCTGGACGCAGGTGCAGGAGTTACAGCGAGACGATTAACATGATATAATATATTTTTATAGTATATAGTAATGGAATGTATCCCATTTCCTTCCCCGATTTTCAATTTGAAGCATTAGTTCCCAAGATTAACGCTTCCAACCAAACAAACCTTTTATAATATTAGTGTAAATAGTTCGATAAAATATATCTTTTTAATTAAATGACGCTGACCTGGCGCAGTATGCAGCATAACATCAAAAATATAATGGGCACTAAATTAAGTTTGGTATCTACACGCACTTCTCACGTTCAGCAAGTTAGCAATTTAATGTTTTTTTAAATATAATGTGTAGGCCAAATGTGTGTGCCAAAGAGAGATGTCTAATAAATATATTTTTAATTTATTATTAGTACGAATTGTAATATGTAAAGTTTAAGCAATTAAAACTGCTCATTATACTTCGATACCCTTACAGGTGGCCAAGAACGATGGTCGCATTACATTCGCCCACTTCGCACGCGTCCTAAGCTTCGTGGGCGTGCTGGTATCGTCGGAGGACTTCAACCTGCTCGTGCGCCGCTACATCAAGGATTCCTACACTATCGATTACGTGGAGTTCCTCAGAGAAATCGAAGCTGTCAAAAAGGACGGTATTCAAGGACTTGGACAAGTAAGTCTTCTTCATCTTTGTAAATAAATAATTAGGTTCCATTAAAAATACATTGGATCGTTAGAATTTGTGTAGCATGTATTGGTCACCACTCTGAAAGGAGGATAGAGACTACTATTTTCACATCCTGCGAGTAAGACAAGGGTTCTGATATTTGAAAGAAATGCAAAGAGGACGGATTGCAAAATCAGCATAAGTGGTAGTGGTATATCTAGGGAGTAAGTTTAATAGAAACCGAAGATACGAAATGGCTGAGGAAATGACCGAAGATACGCATTGCTGCCCGTTACAGAGTTAAAGGTACCTTTGCTGCATTGATTAGAAGGCGGATCGTCAGCACACGTATTGGTACCGACGCTTATAAACAGGAAAAGAATGAAAGAAAGATGAATGCTGTGAATAAACGATCTCTTTGTAGAATATGCGTCGTCAGTTTAATTTATCGATTACGCCATGTGGAGTTACATAGAATGGCAGGCTAAAATGAAGAAGAGTAGTTACGTATTTTGGGCACGTCAAACGAATGAGTGATAAAAGAATGGCAATAAAATCGTATGAGAGGTAGAGGGACATCTCGGTAGACCTCGATAACACTGTATCAACGTTGCTGGAGGAAGGTCTAGTAAAAAGTGGAGTGTAGATAACAGTAGACGTAGCAAGAGGTACGTAGAGACCGTAGCATTTGGTGCTTCGTTTTCTCTTGCTACCCTGCTAGGGAATCTGAATGGAGGATATATTTGATACCATTATACTTTCAACTATATTTTTCGTATATTTTTCTCGGAACTTATATTTAAATATAAGTTCCGAGACTTCACGCCGCAAGATTTTAAAAAGTGAGTGGTGTGTGGGGAATGAAGTCTCTTAGTTTTCTTCTGCCTCTCGTTTGCCACGTGAAAAATATTGCGCCAACAAATTCTCATAGAGGTGATTCCAGGAGTACCAGCACCCTCAAGCGCTGATCGACACGCGTCCGCCACCATCGCCACAATTGCCGACGACCCCCGAGCGTGCCTCCCCCGCCGCCTCCCCCGCACCTGACCTCGCGCAGCTCATGCTGCGCGTGCAGCGACACGTGCTGGAGCGACGGGTGCGGGTGTCGGAGTTCTTTAGGGCAAGTATCGAGGGAAAATAACTAAGCAATATTTATTTTCGCATGTTTTCGTCGCGCAATATTTGGTTCGATATTTGTCAGAATGAACAGACTTCAGAATGGAAGTATAATTTCCGAGAGAATATAAAATTAAAACAATTCAAGCTCCGGCGCAAAGGGCGCGAGGCGCCATTGCCGACGAAGACATCCTCTCAAGCACCCACGTCGTGCTGCACTTTCATGGTTGAATGTATCAATCTGTTGGCAAATGCAACATAATAAAAGTATTATAAGTGGTATGCATGCGAAGCCGCAAGTGGGACGCTCGTATTTAATATTATCATTCCTTCACTCAAGTCAATGAGGAAAATGGGGAACAGAGTGTCTTGACTCTGTTTACTCTTTTGTGCGTAGAATACAAGGAAACTTAAAATATTTTTATTCTAAATCGAACGAAATAAAACTTAATTTCACCAAAATTGTATTACACTGTAAGTCGTGTAGAGTGAATTGCAGTTGAACAACAAAATATTTAGTAATAAATAGTTTATTAGAGTGATGTCTGAGGTGCGATCTCGTATGCGTCGCAGGACTACGACCCGCTGGGCAGCGGGCGCGTATCAACGCAGCAGTTCGTGCGCGCGCTGGACGCGGCGGGGCTGACGGTGCTGAGCGCCGCCGACGCGCGTCGCCTCGCGCGCTGCTACGCGGACGCGGCCGACCCCGCGCGAGTTTGTTGGCGCACCTTCGAGGACGACTGCGACCAAGGTGCTCGAGTTAACAGCCAACAACATGTGATCATCACGTATAACTACTCTCAAATAATATTTAATTAATACTCCCTTTTTATTTCGTTAGTGTTTACGATTAAAGAACTAGAGAAACACCCGACCGTCATGCCGGGCATGGCGGGGGTGGAGAGCCCGGGGGAGCGGCGGGAGGGCGGCGCGAGCAGCGAGGTGCTGGAGCGAGTGCGCGCGCGCGTCACCGAGCGCTCCCTGGACTTGCGCCCGCTATTCAGAGACCACGACAAGTATTCCATGCCTTTTATAATATCAGTTACCACTTATTCGTCTAATATTTATTCTTTGGAACAATTGTGACATTGGTAGTGGGATAGTATCGAGCTATAAGTTTTTGTTTAATATATTTTCCTTTTTAAATTAAAAACAAAAAATAAAAAGTTTAAAAAGTAAATTTGACCCCAACTTGTCGAATCATAATTATAATTAAACATGTTTGAAGTTAAAATACCCATTCATAATATTTGTACTATTTATTTGCTTAGTTTAGCACGCTTTAAATACAATAGTTCAATCAACGGAGTTTCTATTTCATTTAGCGAATCCTTAAAGAACCTTGGTTTACTTTTAGACCAGCATTTGTCTTGGGAACCACGAGTAGGAGAGGTAAGTAGAAGGGCTAAGGGCAGGGCCAAATCGGGCTAACGCTTGCAGAATTCCTTTAACGACTCTAATTCGAAATCTTTGTGTAGGTCAACATTGCGTACGTACCATGGGCATCCGGATGCCAAACGGAGGAATTTATTTTGGACCCTCTGAAGGAGGTCATTTTTGGTGTGTGCGAACACGACACAAGCATATGTCATGATGGGACGGATGCAAGTTTTGTACAATGTCAGCTTGTTCCGAAGTGACATTTTACTCCGCTTGCAGATGAGTGGGTACAGCTTGCTCATGATGTATGTAGCTTTGTTTCTGACATACGTGATGTGCCGCCGGAAGGACAGTTTCGAATCTAGTACGACGCCTAGGTATTTGACCTGGGATTCCCAAGGGATCGGTTTGCCTTGTAGGTAAATCGTCGAGACGGTCTCATAACGCTTACGGGGGAAAAGGACGGCTACGCTTTTCTCCGGCTGTGCCATTGCCCGTGCGATCTTTTATACGCTTGTAAGTGATGGATGTCACTTTGGAATGACAGACAACGCCAACTAAATTGGATATTCACTACTAAATAATCGAATCTGCCTACATATATATTAATTCCTTTGTATATTATGTACTTAATGTATATTTAGTATTATATAATTGTGTAAATTTTTATTTTTTTATGCACCGCCCACCTTTGTACAAACTCAAACACCCAAAGGTTGCCTGGAAGAGATCGCTTTTAGCGATAAGGCTATTGTGCTTTTTTTCTTAATTTTTTTTTAAGATTTTATATTTTTCGATTATTAAGGTGCAATAAAGTATATTATTATTATTAGTTAACCTATTTTAATAAAGTTTGAAAATTTGAGTTAATTATAATAATAATCTATTAATATACCTGTCTATTGTTTTATCAAATCAAAACAAGTCAAATCAAATCAGCTTCACCCTTTATCCCGCACACTGCAGGGTAGGCATTGGGAACCTAGTCTTAAGACACTCCGTTCCCCACTTTATGCAGTATACTGGAGGCATTGCGTGTTGATTGGCAGAACTCAACGTCACGCTTTGCCTCGACACCAGAGCCAAGAAATGAAAATATAAACGTAAATAAATATTTCGCTTCCTCGAGTGGGGATCGAACAGACAACCGTCGCGTTACAGTCACACCCTTGCGCCGCTGCGCCTAGACGGCCTGTATGGAAAATAATCATCCCGATATAATGTTTAAAACTTATTATTATTACTGGCAACCCGAACGTCGCTTCCCGTTTAAACTTATTGTAATATAGCCAAATATCCAACATCTTAACATAGATCGTGGCATACGTGTTATTCTGATGTATAAGGTTACTTTAAAGTTTCATCCAGATCCGTTCAGTAGTTTAGGCGTGAAAGAGGAACAAACATGCATTCTTACAAACTTTCACTTTTATAATATTAGGAGGATCGTGTTATGTAATTATTAATTTTTTTTAAGTCAATGTTGGCGTTGAAGTTTTTTTTTATCTTCATGCTGTATCTCGCGTATCGCGTAAGTATAAAGTAGACAGAGGGAACCTAATAAATACCTATTATAAATACCTCTCGAGACATTGCGTATTGAAAGTACTAAAGACACAAGCGCGCGACTATAAGCGCGATGACTGTGGATTCGATTCCAACTGGAGGGAAAGAAATATTTAATATCCAGCCAGCCTCATAAATCTTTATAATAACACTAAAAGAAACTAAACGATGTTTGACATCAGGCGCGGTACGGGCCACGTGTCGCGCGCGCAGTTCCAGCGCGTGGTGGGCGCACTGGGTGTGGTGGGCGACGACGCGGCAGCGCTCGAAGACGCCTACTGGGACCGCGTGGGTGTCAATTATGGTACTTTGTTGCACGAGGTGAATACCACACAGTATGACTGACTGAAATTATATTAATAATGTTAAGCTAGAAGCAGTGCCTGGGTCTTGCGACCACTGCTTCACTGCCCCAGTCCAATATAGCAAGTTAAGTTTGCAGATTAGTAAAACACAGTATATTGTTACCAGTAAATATAACAAGTTAACTCTTATTAGACATAGTTTGATTATCCCATATTACCCTGTGACGTGGTGGTTACAGGAGACACAATTTCATTCGTTTGAGATTTTATTTGATGTTGCTCGTAAAATTGTCATATTTTGTAAAAAAATATTTGGTTGTTTCGCCCGTTTGTTCTACACGATATCCATACATTGATAGATAAAATATTAGCAAATTCAATAAAACACTCGTTTTGTAGCAATATCGCATGTAGTTCTTTATATTTGCTTAACATTTTTATTCACGGAGTGATTGAAATAATACAAGTACTAAATATTAAGGGAAATACAATAGTGAAAACTGCATTTAAATTGGCTAAACCGTTTCTTAGATTAGCGTGAAAAAACAGAGACGAACAGACAAAGCTTTTAAAAGTTATTGTTTTGGGTTCTGTTATGTTATTAAATGCCACCACTAACAACTTTTCTTAAATATGTTGGTTACAATATAACAATAATAAGTCTACTGAGAAAGAGTTTACTGCACACTGTAAAAAAATGCATTACACCTATTTATACCAAACAAGCATGCAAAAGAAGAAGCAAAATAAAAAAAAAATATTGAATCAATATCTTAAATTGTTAATTAATAAATTACAATAAATATGGAAAGAAATCGAAAAGATTTCACAAGAAAAACATGATATTTCCTTAGACCCAACAAGAATTAGTAAAAGGAAGAATAATATTGACGCTCATAGGAAATGGATTAAGAATTTTTAGATCGAGTCTACCCTTACTAAAGACAATTTTCACTTTTAGTCAGTTGGAGAAGTCACTGACTCGTAAAAAACGAACCATCCGATCCCGAAGAAAAGCGATGGTTTCGCTACGCCATTTAACCGCTAAGAAAATTCTATTTGTCGTGTTACTAGTATTTGGAAACACTCCTTTTAGGGTTGTTTTCATGCTTACCATATATCGTTTCGAGTGACTCTCAGTATCGAGAAGTAAAACATGACCAACTTAATGTCCACTAGTGGTCACTGGCAGAACTAGAAATAATTCACCAAAACACAGTCTATTTGAGGTTCTGTCAGGTTCGGCCTTATATGAACGACCGTTCTCATCTTTGAGACCAGCTCAAAGATGAGAACGGTCGTTAGTATTAGCTTGAACTATTTAATCAAATATATAGTAGAGTCGTTCGACTCGTTCGCAATCGAAGCAAAAGCTTAGAGACGCCTCCTCGCTGTGCGTTCGCTAAGAAATATATCAGAAAACTTTCTGGTAAACTATTTGCCAAAAAGTTTACATGTCGCCAAAACCTCAGTTACAACTTTCAGTTTAATCTGTGGTTAATTTTTTTTTTCGGGATAGTTAGGACAATTTACTCGTATATTTAATAACTTTATTTTTCTACATAAAGCATAATTTCGAAGCAATAACTTCAGATTGATAATTTCTATCTAAGTATGTACTAATAATAACAAAGTCAAAGCTATCACTATTACTTTCAAAATGACAAATTACCTTTACGAGTCGAATCCCAGCTCGAGGACGAGGCGGAGCCCATCGCGCCGCCGTCCGCTGCCGTCGCGCGCGGTTCGCGGGCGCCGCCCGACCCGGCCCTCACCGATATTGTACAGATACTAGCCAAGATCAAGGGGAAGGTAATACTGTTGAATAATATGTTATACTGTCTTTTGACATCGACTCAGTCACATCAATAATCCTCAATGAAGAAGGATTATATTGTAAGACATTAGTAAAAATCTCCATATCATTGAGCTCCTTTACACTATTCTCTTTCATCCTCACACACTCAAGTACCTTAAAACGAAATTTACTTTCCTAATTGCCACTATGTTGAGCACAAACGTTTGCTGACTTTCTTACTGTACCTACACCTGCAGTCCTATGATAAAATAATCCGTGGGAATGACGTCAGTCTGAATTACCAAAGAGCTTTAAACGTTGTGTTAAAATTACTTTTTATTACTATAAATGTTTTATGTATGCATGGAATTATAAATGTATCTTAGCTTCACGCTGTTTCCTAGTGAAGAAGACAGAGATGACGGAGTGCCAAACGCTACAGTCTCTGCATACCTCTTTAACCTCGTCCACTGTCGTAAACCTCGTCATACATGCCCTCCAGGAAGTCTTCATGCTTTTTACACGACCCTCCTCCAGTATATTTATACTGTGTTTTTGGAGATCGACCGAGGTCTCCTTTTACCTCCCTCATAGCTCACTTTTCCTTCATAAATCTTTTTTGTTCTTTCATTCTTTCATCACTCATTTTATTAATGTGCAAAATCCAATTGAACACGTTCTTCTTCATTCTCACCGTGACGTCCTCGCGAGTACTTGTCATTCCGTGTCTATCTTCTACATCAGCGTGGTCTACATTGTGTGCCAAATATGCAGCGGTAACACTCCATTCACATGTTCCAATATCTTACCGTACATACTGATCTTGCGATCTTGCATTCCGTCCTTTCTTCCTTTCTTTCAAATACCAGAACGTTTGTCTTATTCGCATCCATTATTTTCAAACCCTTCATCACAGTGGTGAATAATGCCTGCAACTCGCATTCTATAATCATGTCTCTATCACCTCTGTCATCATGCGTACTACAGGCAATTCACATTCAGGTCATATACTTTCACTCCTATAAAACAACGTGTTTCGTTTCTTGAAGACAGCTATCGGAAAAGAAATTAAAAAATCAATCTGACTGTTTAGCATTTGATTGTATATGAAACCATAGCCTTGCATCCTTTGATTTTATTTTTTTAATTTGCTCAAAAAAAATTTATAATTTTTTTTTGGTGCAACTTATTACAATATCCCCTTGTGGATATGCTGGCCTGTTTCATTCATACCTATTACATTGCACTGTCTAACTAAAAAAAAGGTATTTAATTAGTTTTACAGGCTAATAAGTAATAAATAGACCATAGATCCACAAAATAAGCAAAATTTGTGTTCTACATAAAGATGGTGCGCGAGGGTGTCCGCCCGGAGCAGTTCCTGCAGCAGTTCGACCGGTCGCGTGGCGGCGTGGTGACGCGTGCACAGTTCCAGCGCGCGCTCGCCGCCGCCACGCTGCCGCTGCACCCGCTCGAGCTGGACACGCTCATGGATGTGTGAGCTCACATTGTATTATTGCCTAAGTATACTAAATATTTACATCAAATGAGCTTATGTGCAATTCAGTAGTCAGAAGTGAGATCTATATTACTGGAAACTTTTAAGTATGTACAGTAGTTTTAACGTTTATATCATTACTAAAACTGTATTAGCAATAGCGAATAGTCTCTAACAGCATAATGACATAGTTTCAGTGCGCCGGGCCGCCGCCAGCTGGTGGAGTACGCGCGCTTCTGCGCGGCGGCCGGCAGCGCGCTGACGCAGGGTGGGCTGGAGCGCGCGCCGCTGCTGGCGCCGCTTGCGCTTGCCGCTCACTCGCCGCCCGCGCCGCCGTCGCACCTCGACTACGAGGAGCGCGCCGTCGTAGCAAGGGCGCTCGACAAGCTTGCCAACTTCCCAGATCGAACTTCTACCCTACTTGATGTGTTCAAGGTATCTTTTTAATTTGTATAAAAAAATGTGTCTCGGAAATTATACGATGTGTGGGGACTGGAGACTGCTATATATGACAAAGACATATAGCGTTATATACACGTAAGCAAAAGGTTGCCAAGCTCCCTAACTCAGGTTTTTGAACGCAGATCAAACGAAACTTGCGGCAAACGCATGCGACGTGTTTATACGGTAAAAGATGGCCCATGTGTTGCTCCATAACATTCTCTATCGCTCAGTCAGTCGTATAAAAATCAGTTCAGCTGTTTCCCAGAAACGAGATCAGAACAAAACAGAGGAAATCAGCCCAAACAAATTGAAAGACAGATCCACGGAGAGACAAAAATAATAAAATTGTTTCTTTGTATCTAAATATCATGTACTTATTTAGAAATCGTATAAAAATTGAACGTAGCGGGACTCGAACCTATGCCTCCTGGAAACCGACCAGGCGCTCTGATCACTGAGCTTTGTCAAAATTCTTATACGCTTGTTAGAACTTATTTATGTTGTTAGCATCTCTGTAGGGAAATTTTTACAAATTTCCACTACCCAAAGATAATTGCTAAGAATTATCGTGTGGCAAGAGAGAATGCTATTTATTAAATATTTTTAACAAATTTAAAGTGTTATTCCACACTTAGGAAAGAAAAATACTTATTTAGAAAACTACGTTCAAATTTTATACGTTTTCTAAATAAGTATTTTTCTTTCCTAAGTGTGGAATAACACTTTGAATTTGTTAAAAACCATATCAAGGGCATCATAGGCAGAGGGACCTAGTATTAAGACACTCCTTTCCCCACTTTGTGCCGAATTCTGGAGGCATTGCGTGTTGCGGCAGAACTCAACGCCACGCTTTGCCTAGATTCCAGAGCGAAGAAATGGAAATATAAACGTATATAAATATTTCACTTCCTCGAGTGGGGATCGAACACACACCGTCAACACGAACCGTCGTGTTACAAATTTGTACAAGTTTAATATACTACAATAACTTTCGATAATAAATAAACAATTGTTGAGTGGGTTGGGGTAGCTTAGCTTGTGGCGTTTTCTTTCAGCTTTCTCACTCACAGGTCGCTGTTGACGGTTTTTGCTAGGAAGACACGCCATGCCAGGAACAGTTAACGTAGTAGTTAAGTAAACATGTTAGAAGAGAGGCTGAAGGGTAATCTCTTCTTAATATTCAACAGAGAATATTATAAACCGAAAACCTCGGTTGGTGTAAAATTTAAACTGGTATTTTTAAATAGTATTGAATTTCGAGAACCCGGTTTGGACCTCTAGTAGCAAAAACTCATCGCTCTTATCTAGCTTTTCACAAATCCCTTCCTTTTTCGACATGTGTGGACGTCTAATAGAGGGATAAAAAAAATCTCATATTTGCTCTCTAGTAGACAAAGCGCTCAATTGAAAGTGTCGGTACAGGAGGCGGACCGGAGTCACAGCGGACGCGTATCTCGCGCGCTGCTGGAGCGCGCACTGGCCCGCAGCGACCTGCTGGCGCTGCTATCGTCGCGCGAGCGAGACGTACTCTGCAAGTGCTTCAGCTGTCCCCAACTTGGAAACGACGAGGTTGCCTTTTTTATACCATTTCGTTCATACTAATATTTAAATATAAGTAAATAGTAAAATTATAGGAAATATTCACATATATCTTTTTTTAGTGTAAGCAAATAACGCGCTACATTAGTATGTATAACATGATTATACAGAATGGGTGAGAGCGTAAGGCAGGCATAACAGGAGTTATGGAAATAGCATATAGAGTAAAATATTTTAAGCCCATACCCAAAGAAATTAATCACGAAACCTCAATAGTTTAGACGTAAGATTTTTTTTTCATTTCACGATGTTTATCCATACTGTGTTTCGTGTGACGCAGTTACGCATAGTTACCAAAAACGTACTTAAGGTTCAAAAACTTTGAACTTTACCGCCAATACCTAGGACATACTCGGAGCGCGTACTGTTCGGTCGCATTCACTACTCATTATAGTATAGCAGGTAATAAAGCAACTATTATTTGTGAAAATACATTTTAAGCAAAAACTGTCGTTTAGTGAATTATCGTGAGTCGTGACTTTACTAAGTATTTTAGTGTGTGGCTTCTGGCTTAGTTCTTATCTCTTGGTCATTATTTTTAATTCTCTTCTCGTGTCGTGCTCCTTTCCCGGCGAGTGGAAAAAAGCTATTGTCATAGGTATATCTAAACCTAATAAGCCGCGGAATATGCCCTCTAGCTATAGACCTATCACCCTTCTGTCTTCAGCTGTTTAGGTAAAATATATGAGAGAATCATTCTCATTAGACTCTCCGAGGTGGCAGAAGGCCAAATCTCTGATCATCAATGAGCAATTCGGTTTCAGAAAGAAACTCTCCGCCATCTACCAAGTCCATCGCGTGATAGAGCACATAGCTCAATACAAAGTGAAAATTTGCCACCACAGACATACTGCCGCCATTTTTTACGACGTAGCGAAAGCCTTTGACAAGGTCTGGCATAACGGCTTGATTTTCAAGCTGCGACGCTCTGGCTTGCCAGACTGCCTCGTGCGCATCCTGCGGGATTTTCTATCAAATAAGTATTTCCGCTATAAAGTAGAAGGAACTCTCCTTCCCCCACCTACTCCGCGCAGGTGTCCCCCAGGGTTTAAGACTTTCCTATGTTATACGCGCTGTACACAAGGAACATAACTCGTACCAGGGATGTACACTTGGCTATGTACGCCGATGACACTGCTCTAAGCACTTCTTCGGCGGGAGGTGGAGGACGGAGCTACAAATAGCTACGTGGAATGTAAGAGTAGGGATAGAAGAATAGATGAATGAATTACTAGACGTGATGGATGATAGAGATTTGGATATCATCAATCAATCCGAGACTGTTTTGGGTTCGCTTCAAGCTGGGGGTATCCTCAGCTACATTAAGCGAACTAGAGGAGTTTTGGGAGAGTGTCAGGGATGTTTTAGGTAGTGTTAGAGGAAATGATTAATACTATATGGTGATTTGAACCGATGGGTTGGAACTGCGCGAAGCGCGAAGCGGCGGAAGAGGCTAGGTCAGTACGGTGACAAGAGAATAAATGAAGCTGGAAAGCTTATATTGGAAATTTGCAAGGAAAGGAATTTGTTTATGGCAAACACGATGCCTGGGAGTTACGTTGGCTGCAGTTGGAGGGTTAAGAAAAATGCGATTTTATATTTAAACTTATATTGATAAAATTTAGAATGGAAGTACAACTTAAATTTAAAACTAAACTATATGTAAGACTACTGCTTTCAATGTTAGAAAAACAGTAATCTGTTTAAACCTAAATTAATCTAACTTAACCTACGACTTAACTATTCCACGATAGAATAATAAGTGAGAAAGAAAAAGAAATTCCTTTCCCACCGGCGCCGTTCACCTGATCTGTCCCTTTGTCAGCTTTTTAGGCGCTCGGCCGCCTATCAGACGTACACATTATAATATAAGTTTTCCGCCTGTGGCACTGAGTGCTACATAACATGAGCACAAAAAAATTCACAAAGCAGAGAAATAAATTTTTAATACGCGCAACTTCATGTATACCTTCCTTTTCAATTTTTTTTCCTTTTGTGATAGCTGCAGTTTCCTTAAACGTTACAGCACCAAATATTTGTTCCACTAGAGACCATTTATTTCGGCACTCTTACTCAGTCGGCGTAGTCCTAGATTCATGGAAGAGCGCTTTTATCCACCTGATCCCGAAGAAAGGCGATGCTTCCGATCCATCTTACTAAGGCCTTATTGCCATCACCTCCCTACTCTCAAAGATCATGGAGAGCATCATCAATAGCCAGCTCTTGGTTTATCTAGAGGATCACCGATTGATCAATGGCCGTCAATATGGCTTCCGCCATGATCGCTCAACCGGTGATCTTCTGGTTTGCCTAACCCACCGTTAGGCTGCGGCTATTGAAAGTAAGGGAGAGGGCCTGGCAGTTAGTTTGGACATGGCGAAGGCCTTTGATCCAGTGTGGCTTGGGGCGCTTCTTGCTAAACTTCCATGCTATGGGCTTCCCGAGAATTTATGCAAGTGGATCGCCAGTTTTCTCAGTGGGCGCAGCATCAAGGTCACTGTCGACGGTTTCTGCTCCAAATTTATGCTAGTGAACGCTGGCATTCACCAAGACTGCGTGCTGTTCCCTACGCTGTTTCTTCTGCATATCAATGAAATGTTAGTGAATTCTAGCATTCATTGCTATGCGGATGATAGTCTTTCTCGGGAAAACTCTGAACAGTGCCGAAATAAACTTATGTCTTCTGTTGAGACATCCCTCGAGAATGTCTCTTCATGGGGTGAAAGGAACTTGGTTCAATTTAACCCCCTGAAGACACAAGTATGCGCATAAACCACTAAGAAAACCCCATTTATCGTATCACCAGTCTTTCAGAACAGCCCTCTTACAGCCGCGCCCAGTATCAGCATATTGGGCCTTAATGTTTCTAGTGACTGCCAGTATCGCGATCACCTGGAAAGCAAGGCCAAGTTGGCCTCGAAGAAGCTGGGGGTCATCAACAGAGCGAGACGGTACTTCACGCCAAAACACCGATTGACCGCCAAGATACCAATATAGGGCATATTGGGCCCAGGTTAAGCCTCATATGGAGTACTGTTCTCATCTTTGGGCTGGTGCACCCCAGTATCAGCTTGACCCATTTGATCGCAAACAACGTAGAGCCGTTCGAATCATTAGGGATCCAATGTAGTAGAGACGTCTCCTCGCTGTACGTTCTCCATCGCATTTATCATGGGGAGTGTTCTGAAGAACTGTGTGACCTGTTACCTGCCGCCGAATTTTCTACCTGCACAATACGTCACAAACTTAAATATCATCCAGACCACCTGGATTTGTGGCACTCCACTAGTGTGCGGTTTCGTAGGAGTTTCCTTCCACGCGCCACGGAATGGTGGAATGGCCTACCCGTGGCAGTGTTTCCAGGTCGATATGACATGTGTACCTTCAAAAAGCGCGTCTATCTCCACCTTAAAGGCCGGCAGGTGCGTACCTGTAGCTCCTCTGGTGTTACGGGATCGTGGGCGGCGGTGATTACTTACCTTCAGGTGACCCGATCGCTCGTTTGCCTTGTCCTTTTCCCATAAAAAAAGACCCATCTTTTGTGGTTCACAGTGCAGCTTCGTGCATTTTTGAAGCTGTTATACGTCCATAACGCATTTCAAACCATATATTTGTATTTTGATTGAGCTATGGTACCCTCTTTTACTTGAAGTCATCTTGATTCTATCATTTCTTTCTTACCAAAATTTTATAAAACTCTTAACGTCAAGATTGACATTTGAGGATTTTATAAATTTATTTATTAAATATTTATTAAATAATGTAAAGATATATTTTCTAAATGTTTGTTTTCACATACATAATGTGAGAGCGAGCACTGTATTTTAAGATCTTGAAGTTTTGAAAGTAGTCATTTTGTTAAAAAAAAAACAGTTCCATCATGCTCGGTTTCATTGCGTGTTACAACACGCAAAATCTTTAGCTTATTTTTTTGATAAGTTTTGGAACTTTTAAGTTTCAACGCAATAGGAATCTAGTTAGATTAGGTTTTTTTTTATGGTAAAAGGACAAGGCAAACGAGCGTTCGGGTCACCTGAAGGTAAGTGATCACCGCCGCCCACTACCCCGTGCAACACCAGAGGAGCTACAGGTGCGTTGCCGGCCTTTAAGGTGGAGGTAGACACGCTTTTTGAAGGTACCCATATCATATCGACCTGGAAACACTGCCGTGGGTAGGCCATTCCACAGTTCCGTGGCGCGTGGAAGGAAATTTCTACGAAACCGCACAGTAGTAGAGTGCCACGTATCCAGGTGGTGTGTTACATTACAGTTTCAAATAAGTAATTTTACATAAAATAATAGATACTTATTATCTATACCCGAAATAGATATAACATTACTAGTTAGACCACAAAACCTACCTTCGCATTTTGAATTCTCGCGTTTCTGCGGCGACTAAATCACTGTTTTTCGATAATTAATCGGTAACCATAAATCCATCTACTAGGGGTAAGTTATCCGATTGATCTTTTTCGAATCCTTCATTGATTTTAATTAATTGTATTAACACTTTAAATACACGCAAGTAACAAGCAAACAAAGTACTGCGCGAGATCTATCACCGCGGGCGACTAGCGGATGCTGTCAAGTGACGTCACCGCCGGCCGCGCGACTGTGAGCGCCATTTGAATTTTTTGCAAACTTTAAATGCCTGTAAAATCATGATTACTTAATTGTTTTTAATGAAACAAAATCTAATGTATTTGTATCTATAAGAACTTTAATGTAACGAATTTTCAACCATTATTTTAAACCTATTACCATTCCTCATTGTCTCTTTCACCTCATTGTCGTTGGAAATTTTCCTTCCCCCTTAAGTTTTTTTTTAAATTGGGGAACAAATGAAAATCACTAGGGGCCAGGTTTGGACTGTAAGGTGGGTGTTCAATTTTCTCCATAACTTCAGTTTTCTTCCGGATTGACTTTTATAGCAGGCGAGTGTTCGTAAATGAATGGCGCATTCATTTACGAACGTCCAACCCCGGGGTGGGGCGCTAGTTTATTATGGATGTCTTTGCTCTAGCACCAACAAAAGCCCGGTGTTGAGTTTCACCACTCAACACGCAATGTCTGAAAAAAATCGGCGGAAAGTGAGGAACGGAGTGTCTTAACACTAACTTATCTCTGCCTACCCTGCTGTGTGCGGAATACAGCGTGAAGCTGTTTTTTTTTTAATTTAACAAGTTAAACATAAGTAGGTACTTGTCCCGCCAGGTGAACTACCGAGCGCTGTGCAACACGCTGGACGTCCTGCACGCCACGTCCAGTGCGCAGCCCTGCTGACGAGCACGGGCGCACGGCACCGCGTACGAGCCCTGATACTAATACCTACATACTTACATTTTTGAGTCTCCAAATTCAAGACACGATGTAAAAGTAAAACTTTTTTAATATTGTTGATATTCTAATGACGTAGTAATTCTAATCACCTACTTTGATTGTCACGTGTTTTACTGGTTGTTTGAGCAGTCACTAAAATGTATCATTATTTTAAATTAATAAAAACCTACCAAATGTCAATCACTTTTAATAAATCAGATAGATACAGTACGGACAACGAGTCGTGACCGACCGCAATAGTTGCACAAAAATCCCAACGGGTACAAAAAATCTGTTTCTTTACGATATTTTTATTTCTATTTAATTAATTTGTGCTCAAGTTTTACTTAAAGCTACTACTATGGCGAATATGATCTGGCGCATGATAGTCGTAATTACATTATCTTAATTTTATATAATTAAAATATTATAAGCTTGAGGAGAAGTCGGCTTTTTCCGCATTACCGATATTCTGTTTCTCCAATAAGACAATATTTTTTAGTGCTATTTTTCATTCATTTAGGATGTTACTTTCATAAATATTTTTTAAAATTGTGGATTGGCTCGTTAACGTTACCAATTCACATTTAAAATTTACGTTAATTACCGGTAATTCCATACAGATACTCAAGTATAGTTACAATTTGGTATAGATACTTGGTATTTTAGCGGAATATAATAATACCGTAATAAGATTAATAATTCGTTAAATCTTAACGTAAAATTTCGTGTTACTTCAAAAAATTATCGTTTTACTTAGTTACTTAATGAGACGTTGCTGCCGACCACAGAACACATTCACCTAAAGAATGTTCATTTCATACAAAAAAAATGGGGGACAAAACTATGCTGCTGCCATCTATCGGGTTGCCCATAAAAACAACAATTTACGGGAAATTTAAAACTTTGTTTTAAATTGTTTTTATTCAAAAGGCAGATATATGACTCTTTCATAATCATTTGGAAGTATTTTTACATTATTTAAGTAACAATACTTCCATGATTCCAATGATTTTGAAAGAGTAAATAATTTATGGTACAATAAAAAAAATTCACAAATAAAACGGATAAACACCTTACACTTTTTTATTGCTTATAAACATTTGTGTTAATTTACACAAATAGTGTTCCTGCGAAACAAAATAAACTGCTATAGATTACAATATTGCTACAAGAAAACTTGCCTTTACATGTCAGAAACAAACTATTTTAATGTTTAATAATTAAAGTTAAATAGATCACAATATCATAATTTATATATTTATTAACTTGTAAGATTGGAGGCGGCACATAGGGATATAGCGTAAAGCCGATTTAATTTTGATTGTTAATTAATGTACAATTACTTATTTTTTAATATATCTATTTTTCTCTTTAACGATTTCTAAAAATCAGCAAATTGTCTATTTTTAACTGTACAAAATATTTTTACTGTTATGTGGAAAACACTATTGCATATAAAACAACATTTTCTTTAAAATGTTGGGCAAGAAAACAAAATGTACATCTTTTTCCAATTAACAGATTATCAGTTTTTTTGAGGTTTAAAGAATATGATAATGTTTCATATAAATTATTACAGATGGTGGCACAGTTCTCAACACATTTTATTAAATCTTTGAAGTCCATAAAAGTGTACAATAATATATTATCGGTATATTTAACTTTTGAGATTAAATTACAAAGCTGGCATTTATTGCCAAGGCTCTCAATTGAGAGCATGTCTGAAACAAGTGGACTTTCTGATTCTGTGCATGTGCCTGTGGGAGAGGTTGTGGTTAAAATTTCCTTGTAATCTGACATACAACTAAAATCATCCATTTTACAATTTCCTAACCCCAAATGAGCAAGATTGGATAGAATCGCCATCTTCAGACCAGCAACAAATTGCCCTGAGGTTGGATTATAATTTGATCCACAGGTTCCTCTAATAGTGCCAAACAAATGTTCTAGAAAATCTTGCAGAAGATGGCGAGTACATGCCTTATAACACCTTAGATGGGGGCGATCTATAACATCCTACAAATGTACAATTTTCAAAAAAGCCATACATTTTCTTTAAACCATCCAAATGGGGAGAATTGTCAGTCATGTTGCTTTTTTCTAATACTAAAAATAATTTAGATAATAGACTAGTCTTCTGTTTTAATTTAAATATATTGTCATTACAAGTGAATCAGTATCAATTAATAATATACTTGAATTACCATTTGAATACTTCCTAATACCCTTCTCTATAATGGTCCAGGTATGACTTTTGCAGAAAAATGTGATGTCCCTGGTTATTCAGTGGAAAAATTTAAATCTTTGTTTCTGGCTGATTCTGAAAAATATATATAATTGTATCTGTAGGTAATTACGTTAATTACGTTGATTTTAAATGTGAATTGGTAACGCTACACCGACACCTTGCGTAGCAATACCAAAGTTTCAACGCTATTTCAAGCCCTAATGTAAACTACTTTTTTTAAGTGTTTACCTTTTATCTCATGCCTTTGTAAATATAGTCTATTCATTTGAGTTTGAGACAAAGTGTAAACAAAAGTTTCTCAAACCTTATGATTAATGGACATCTCATTCAGATACGTGTTAGAAATACATTGACAGCCATCGTCACCGTATTGGTTTTCTGCGATCGCTTTTCGTCAATATAACAAAAACTTACCACCCAAGAGCTCATAGTATCCAGACCTTCGATGTAGCATACAATCAGCAACGGTATCTTATATCAGGGAATATGGAGTTTGGGTGGTGGTTACTTTGCGAATTACCAAGATCGTCTCCAACTTTCGTTAAATTATAAAGCTGTATTTTTAATATTGTCTTAGGAATAATATTAGAAATAAACGTAATACCATTGCCAGTCACTTAGGATGCTTATGGCTCCCAACCAGGCAAATCTTATAAGCGCTTACCAAAATATTAGGAGCAGATTATATTTTTTACACTGAAGTACATTAAATTCGTAAGCGTTTGTAATTTAGAAGTCACTCGTGCATTATTTAAGATTGAATATTTCTGTTTTCTCATCAAATATATTGTTTCCCCTCAAGAGAATTTAATGAAGCCTGATAGTAGTAGCAAGCACAATACGACACAAGCACAATACATAAAAATTAAAAATACTTATGCTTTTGGAATTTGTAATATTTTCTTAATACATGTACTATTGAGACGTATGACATGATTGTACGTGAAAATCAGGGAAAATCAGGGTGTATTAGGTTTTATGTTAAATAATTCAATAACAAAAATAATAAGAAATAACTAATAAGGGAAACTTACTTAAACAAAAAATACCAATTAAGAATGGAAGAGAGCAAGACAATAATATTATTATATTTATTTTGACCATCTTTACTTAAGTTAGAAGTACTTAGGCTTAGTTTGTATCCAAATCATCGTTCCAACACAAATACAACAATCATTACATATTAAGTGGAGCGCTGGCGATTGTAGTGGTGGTAAAGGTGGTGGCGGACGCCCCACAAACAAACACCCATGTAGTTACACAAAAAACAACATTTTATTTACAATTTCATTTGGACATACACAGTTGTATATCAGCAGTTTGTTCCTGTGATCCTCATTACACTCGCACACCCGTGCGGTAGTGTACCCACGGAGGGACGCCGCTCTGTATAAAATACATGATTCTGATTTATTTCTTGTTCCGCCTCCTCTTCATCGCGGAGTGGAGTAGCCCGCGGACTCACACACACGCACACACTCGCGTACACACACACACGCGCACGTTGCGGGACGCCGCTGTTACTACACTTTGTTAAGCTCTGTATAATTATTACTATAACAATCAGTTCAAAGGTGAGAATTCGATACTATAATGTCAAATTGAATCTAATCAGCAATAATACTCGAGTTAATCTATAAATCCATACTATATTATATTAAATGAGCGCTGCGGGCCGCTCCCGGGCGGCCTCGTCGCGCGCCGCTTATCCTTAAAATGTTCTTACAAAGATTTCTTAAATTAATGTGGAATGGAATAGCGCGTCCCCGGCGCGGCTGCTGGCGGCGGGCGGAGCACCCGTGGGCGAAACGCAGTCGCGGCGGCGGCGCGGGGGACGCGCGACCGATCGCTTAACCTGCAACAAGCGACCACGCCGTCAGTCACCTCGTCAGGCACCACATATCGCAACTGACGCATCTACCGAGCTCTACGCGAAGCGCGTGTAGCAATAAGCAAGCGTGGTTCATATTTATAGTTGAGTGGTTCCGGAGTGGTATATTCCATATTCACCTTACTATTGGACTGAGATGACTATCGGCAGGTACTGGTGCGCGCCTAGTAGGGCTGGTGCCTCTGGTTGGCGCGGCCGCCGCCGCCGCCGCCGCGCTGCTTGCCGCCCTGGTAGCCTGCTGCAACACACGCGCACTTGTACCCACCTCGCACACCACGTCAATAGCAATACGTCACATTAGTACGTCGTTAGTAGTACTCAAACAGTCAAGTAGTTAGTTGTATTGAATCAGGTACACACAATCGAGAGGACAAGTACCACCGATTGCTAACAGGTTTTGCGGCAGGTTAGTCATGCGAGTATCATCGAGTAACGGTACGCTCACACGTAACGGGAAAACCGCAAGCCGGTCACCAGTTGTTGATCAGTATAAGTCCAATTTTGAATAACGTTTCAGAGGGATCATTCTCATATTTAATTTCTGTTAAATATACATCAGAGTTGCCCTCGCACCGTGCAGTGTAACGGAATCACAAATATATTTTAACCGAATGTCATATAAATTCTTAACGAATATTAAGTGTAAGCGTATCTTTACGCAATTAGCGTTCAATGGATGACTACATACATGATATGCACGATAAGTGACAGATGCTTGTACCGAATTACAGTGTATGATGTAAACAAGAGCTACTTTTATCTAAACTTCTAGCTAAACTACGCGTCAAGCCACTCGCCACTCGTACGCGAGCCAAATATGAGATGACACTGTGCTTACATGTTGCTATAGTGGAAACATAAATTACAAGTAACTTGAGCGTGTCATCTCACATGGTTACTAGTTGCTAATAGAAATGTTAATTCATACAATGCAATGCTTACAACCGCAGCAACCAGACGGGCACACTCGCATACCAGCTGTGATTAGCGTCACTACCAAATACTAACTAGATGGTGACATGATTTCATGAAGTACCAAACGTTTCGGCACTTAACAGTTGGTGGACCACAGAGGTGGTACTCGTGCTGCTTGCTACAAAACGTTTGTACGAGTTTGCGGGCAGTGGGGGGGGTAGGTACCTTTCCCGCGTGGAGCCGCGCGCGCGCCGTAGCCGCCCTCGTACCCTCCGTACCCGCCGTAGTCTGCCCGCAACACACATCCATTAATTACGTGCTCGGCAGTACGCGCCACCAAACATGACAAGTGGTCATCTTTAGTGCGGCGGTAACATTTCTTTGTTCATATTATATAAACTAGGATATTTCATTAAAATTCTTTAACTAATTTGTTTAGTATTGAAATTATTCTTTATATAAATGTATAGTTTAATATTATTATTATTGTAAACTTGCAATATAAATAAAGTGTATTAAAATTTTAAATGTAAACTAAATTAAATGAATCAAAAATATTACTTAGTTTATCTGTAATCACTCAAATGCAAGGCTGTTCATTTAATTCAATATTTAAAAAAAAATGTATAACAAACTGGACAGTGAAGGTGTCGTGTTGCGTCATGCGTGTTAGGGCGGGGCGAGGCAGGGTGAGGCGGATTGGGGAGGGCGGGAGTGATAGAGGAGTCAGGGCGGGGTATATATGGAAACACATTGATTTTTGGTAACAGTGCTTTATTCAAAGCTTCATCATATCTTTATCACTTTCACAATGTCTCTCCATATATTACCCCAATTACCCAAATGTAGCATGTGGCGAGAGCGTTAATAGGTAAAATAAAGATACCAAAAACAAATTAAACTCGGGCGACATTGCTACATATGTCAAAAGTGGTATTACAAATGAACACTTATATAAAACGTAAGGCGGTAACATATATGTACAAACATAGTACCTAGTGAAACAATGATAAAGAGTGATCTAGCTGCGTGGGCACTCGCGCAACAGTGATGCAAATCAGTGGAATAAACTAAATAATTCAAATAAAATGATCTCTCGGAAATATTACAGTCCGCTTGGGATCGACGGACACGGTGCCCCGACGACATTCACTACACATTATCTCGATAGAATATCAATGTAAATACGCAGTTATAATAGAAAAATAAATATTTTCTACACACTAAGACATACACCTAACGACGCTCAAGGACGGAGGCGGCCCACTACGCTAACCTAGCGGCGCGGCGGACCGCAGCCCGCCGCCTTACTCTACGTCTACTCTACTCAGGTAACGTCAGTCGAGGTAGTGTGTCGGAGCGGGCGCCACGCTAATGCTGCTTGCCGCGTTTACCGTAATTCGGGTAGCCCGAGTAATCGTATCCGCCGTAGCCCCCGTAGCTGTCGTATCCGTATCCACCGTAGCCGTAGCCGTCGTAGCCACCACCGTAGCCGCCTTGCCCGTAGCCGTAGCTGCCGTAGCCCTGGTTGCCCCACGCGCCCTGCCCACCGTAGCCCCCGCGGCCGCCGCGACCACCGCGCGCGCCCCGCCCACCGCGGCCCCCTCGCCCTCCCATGCCCCCGGGGCCGTCTGGCTTCGGCGTCGCGCGTTTCACGTCCACCTGAGACAACACCAACATACATTAGAACAACACACAATTAAATACATATCAAATAATATATTATCCAAGCTGTCCGCTGGCTTTGTACCCACCTCCTTTCCGCCGATGGTCTGTTTGGGAGTTTTCAGTAGCTCATTGACAACTTGCTCGGACTCAAATGTGATAAAACAGAAACCTTTTCTTTGGTTCTTTGTCTTGTCGAAGGGCATCTCCACATCTATGACCTATAAGTAAAAAGAAGATATTATGCCGTGATGTATTTTAAATAAATAATAATTATTAAATATTATAAATAAATGTATCAGTGGCCCGGAGTCATCTTCACCAAGATTCTAGAACATTTCATCTCACCAAAACCGGAATTTTCATCACAAAATAAAAATATTTAAAATAAGAAAAAATATGAAGAAAAAATAAACTTACTGCTCCAAAATTACTGAAGAAATTTTTTATTTCATCATCAGAAATTTCACTGCTGAGTCCACCAACAAATATTTTCCCATGTCTCGCCTTGGCTTTCTTAGGGTCTACTTTTTTGTTATTGATGGTGTGGTCGCCGGCAGCCATCACCTTGTCAATGGAATCGGGTGCCTTAAAAACAATGAATGCAAACCCCCGCGACCGCCCTGTGTTAGGATCTGTCTTAACATTGATACTTTCAATTTCTCCATAAGCACTGAAGTGATCACGTAATTCCTCTGTAAAAGAATGGCATATAGTAAAAGAGAGTCACAAGTACAAAATTAAATAATATTTATTGTCAATGTTCAGTATTGTGGGTATGTTAACTTCAAATAATTTCAGAAGCAGAACTGATATGTTCATCATTTGAATTTTTTTTAAATGTTAAGATTTATACCTAGCTAAGTATTTAATAGTTTGTTAAATTTATAATTTGTATATTGTATTTTTTAAGTAATGACAGTATGAACTTACTATCTGTTGTTTCCCAGCTCAAACCTCCAACAAAAAGTTTTCTGTAAGCACACAACAATATAATTAAAATAGGAAAAACACATGAAAGTCATTTGCCTCGATAAAGAAACTGACTTAAATTACAATTAATTTAAAATTAACACTATGCAGTACTTGTTTACAGTACTTTACAGCTACTTTTTTTTGTTAAAAACAAACTCCAAGCACTGCAGCAAAAAAAATTCAGAAACCTGTAAGTTACAAAAATTAAACTGCAAAATTTAACATTATCAATCAAAGACAACGAGAAATGAAAACAAGAATGTTACAGTGATATCGCAAGATTTGAAATTGGCAATTGTGAATAGGGCCCAAAGTTAAGTGGCCTCGACAATCTAGTCAGTTTGGTCGTTGTTTTACTTTAGTGTGAGCCCTTGCGGATATATACCATGACGTCCTCCGGCGGCTGCGGCGGCGGCGGCGCAGGCTCACACCTGCAGAGAGACAGGGCGTTAGTAGCGCTCCAAACTGACCGCGGCCGCACTGCACGGCGCTCATATATGCAGCGCCATAAATGCACTACCACCGATTTGAAATCTTGCAAGCTAACGCGGTCCGTGCCCGAACTGACCGTAACATCCATTAAACAAATAACTAAACGTACGAAACAAAATCAATAACGGGACCGCGCCGGCGTCAACTCGAGAGTGACGCGCGAGTGACGCCATTTTGCGTCGAGCGGCTTCAATATAAATTTAGCAATTGGTAACCTGGAATTTATCTGAAATGAGAACTACGACATTGACGACTTAATTTAAATCGCGAAGAATCCGCTGCAAGAGTAAAAGCATTGAATTTTGAATAAACCTCATGGATTAAAATAGATTAGAATGCCGATATTGATAAAATGCCGGACCGACGCCGCCATTGCGGCAAGCGAGTAATTACTGTGAAAACAAATTTAGAACGCAAAAAAACTAATTGAAAATTAAATATTTAAAGTATCAATTAAAATATATTTTAATGTTCATTATATTATCGATAATTATGAATAGAAATGGTTTTACCTGTCGTCATCGCGTCCCGGGGCGTCGGCACTATTATGTTCTTGGCCATCGCCTCCACCGTTTTCTGCATTACCATTCACTTGATTTTCAGTAACGTCTTGTGCAAAATTATCGTTATTAGCCATTATTATTATTACTATATTTAGACTTAAAGTAACAATAAACTAAAACCTAAGGTCTGATCACGACCTTCAACGCTGAATGCCAAATGCAGAAGAATGAGAGAGGGCGTATGATGAGTCGGCGCGAACTAAGCTGTCATGTTGGCTAACGGCAAACAGACGCGTTTTTTTGCGTACAATTTTATCCCTTCTTTGACAGTGGCCAATAAGGAGCGAGCAGAGTCTATGAGGTCAATGGCATGGACTGGCGTCGACAAGGATGGACGATGCCGTCCCTTGGTGCGCGAACGAGAACGATATATTTGGCAAGCAATCAATAACTTTTACCAACGTTAAGAAAATAAGCCCGCGTAATAAAACATAATATATAGTTACGTTCTGAAACACGCATTATCGTTCTTTGAAGAAAATATAGTAATGTACGAAAAGTAGCATACCTTACTATATGTTTCAGCGTTATCAAATAATAGGCGATAAATAAAATATTATATCTTAACTCTATTAGTTTTTATTATTAATAACAAATTTGAGTCAAAATTTTAATTATGAACCATTTAAATACTTTTATTAGTGTAGTTAAAATATTTAGCATTATAGTATTTTTGCCATTTAAAACATACTGTATTTTCTTAACAAAATAAATATTTAATTCAAAATTAAGTTACATACACATCAATTATCAAACGTATAAATTCCTGTTATACAACCACACATCGAATCCATTTTTTTACAAGTTATTTACATTATTTCTTTTAAAATAAGGCAATTATCTAATTAATCTTATTTTTTCATGTTATATACATAAAATAAAGTTAATTCCATATATACCTATAATGTTATATAGTGTAAATAGAAAATTGAAAATTAATTCATGAAAAGCGGCAACACTGCGCCTAAATTGACACCGAACGGTGAGGTAGGCTCTTTTTCTGTTTTCAGTCCTTATTTATTGTGAAAATTAAGCGATTTTCGTGATTATTCGTTGCAAATTACACCGTTTTGATGCCTATAAATTACTGAGGTAAGATTCATGCTTTTTAAAAAATTACACTATCCTACAATTTGCTTATTTTGATCGTCGGCAGGGGATTTCTTTCTATAGGTTAAAGCCCTAATGTTTCTTTGATACATGAACCGTAGTTACTTTATGTATGTTGTAGCATCAACTCTTTAACAGTAAAACATTTTTACGTAAAATATGTCGTATGAATTGTCCTTTTGAAAGCGGGGACGAAATGTATTTGTTAATTTATAGTGATGGTCGCCATGCGTGGTTTGACGGGCCCGTGGATTAGTCTGCTCGGAGAAAACGTTTTTCTTTTCATACATATTTATTGCTAAAGTTGCTTACAAGGAACCATACTCCATGATTGAGGGCAAAACTATTACATCTTTTGTTCTAAATACCATGTAAAAATAAGGTTTGTTTTTAAAGACCGTGCTCTATACGACCTACACTTCACTCTCTTATTACTAACTTATAAAATGGTCAATAAATCAATGGTTTGATTTAAATTGTTATTATCAATATATTTTTATTAGTAGTTTATAGAAACGTCATTTTAAAAATTAAAACATTAGTTAACATATGTCAGTTTTAGATATGATTTTGTTTTCAATACATTGTTTATAAATATAATGGTCTTTTGTTAATAATTATTAATTCCATAGTTGTCTATAAATATAGCAATATTTTATGTATGAGAGTATTTGAGTAATGTTTAATTTTAGTTAAATTTTGTGTGTAACTAGCTATCTTTGAAATTAACATATTTCTTAGTTCAATTGTATCTGGTGCTAAAAGTAGATAAAACCATATGGCATTTATTAATTATGAAATTCCCTTACTAATAAAAATATTCATAAATTAAAATTATGTCATCATAACATAGACTGTATATAAAGAAAATAAGATGAATTAACATTAAAATCCAAAAGGAACAAACAGTAAAATAATTAAAATGGGAGTGGGCAGGGCATATTATTCAGAGTAGGGTAGAGAAATGTGTTAAAGACGTCACAAAATGGTGTCTAAGGGAAGGAAAATGGGAAAGAGGACAACCACTCCGGAGATGGGAATACATCATAATAGCATCAGCGGGAGAAACATGAATGAGGAAAGCATACAATCGTCAATCTCTATCTGACATTTGGGATGGCTTAACCTTCAAATATAAACAGGATTATTTTTTTCTACTGTATAACAATATAGTCTTATTATGCATCTATGTTGATGGTACAAATTTGAATAATAATAATAATTGATTGTTATATTACAGTATATTAACAAGTGATATTACAGTAAATACAATATATTTTTCAGCTTCATACTGTATTCTACTTGCAGCAGGGTAGGCACAGAGAGCCTAGTGCTAACATACAATTCAGCACTTTGCCTCAACACCGGAGTGAAAAATTGAAAATATTAAATAATTTTGTTAAGTGGAAATGGAACCCATAATGTTTACAGTCGCACACTCTAGATACAATGAAACGTGGGGCATTGAGCTGAGTGGTCAACTTGCAATGTCTTGAAAATAAAGCCAAAAATGGGGAACTAAATGTCTTAGTACTATGTTCTATTTGTCTACCATGATAACAACAACTAACTATTACATACAGTGTAAGATTGTTATAAATAACAAATAAAGAAAAAAACTATTTTTTTTAAAGTCAAGAGCTACTGCTGCTTCTAGTAGGTATAATGCATTACTTGTATTATACTATATAATTGATTTCTTAATGGCTCATCTCATATGAATTTGATCATATTTCATCATCTCATAAAAAATTGAAATCAAATATATTTTCATTTGATTTTAATGTTGACTGCTACACCAGCTTCTTTACTCAATAATTATGCAATTTTTATGGTATTCTCAAGTTATATACAAATGTCTGTATTATATTGTGTGTGTAATAGGTTAGCTGGGAATAGCCAATGAAAAACTACCAGTTGCTGTTTTTAAAATATCACTTCTCAAGTGAACAAAACAGCATTTAATTCTGCACACTTTTAGTTATGTTTCCACAATCCAATATTCCTTGCATATATAAATGAAGTATTTTAAATTAAATTTATTGTAATTTATTGTATTGTAAATAATAAGTAGCAATGATGCTTGTTCATAGGGCAGCGTGTACAGCGGAGGGGTGCATCAGTCGGCGCAGTGTTAGCAACAGCGATGGTAATGGAGGCGTCCCCATCCCCGCAGAGCGTAGGTCGCGAGTTTGTCCGCCAGTACTACACGCTGCTTAACAAGGCACCTGCGCATCTCCACAGGTAACTTATGACACAGGATTTTGCAGATTTTAAATCTATCTAATCTTTTTGTTGACGTTCGACTATGTCCGTACGGTGCGTCACGCTTCATCCCTTGCGGGGTAGTCACGGAGTGCCAAACGCTACGGTATTTACATACCGTATACATATATCGTATCTTCTCTACTGAATATACTTTCCAAATATTCATTCACTTGTTCTAATGTCTAACCATTCACACTGATATTGCATTGCATACTCTCTTCATTTCTTTCAAATACCAGAACCTTTGTCTTACCTGCATTCAAGCTTAGACCATTATTTTCACATCCTTCTTTCATAGTGGTGACTAATGCCTGCAACTCGCATCTTTCAATACTTTTCGCCAGTTATTCATGCGTGGGCTACAGATCATCACACTCACACATATCCTTGTAAAATTTCACCCATCGCTGCAAAACGTGTGGTTGTTCTTTTAAAATTTCACTGTCCTTCGAAAGCACCCCTTTCGTTCTACAGGTTACAGTAATAAGTTACGACAAACACGTTTGTAAAATAATTTCACCTATCTATGATTGTTTATTTACGCGGACCTTTCTTGTTATCTGTGACACTGGCACTATCTGGTGACGTCACCAACGCAGGAGTAGAGTCGCGGAGTACGCGCAAGCCGTGCAGCTTATCATAAATTAAAAAATAAATGTTAGTAAATTACAATAAAGCTTAATATCTAGTGTTAGTACTTAATAACTAATGGTGACATAGTTATGTCGCACATTTGCAAGATAAAGACTGTCAAATTATAATTTGTATATGATAGGATCAAGATCTATTATATGCTATCTGTAGTCTATTCACGCATGAGACAAAATACCGTTTCTACAACTTTAATGCAACTTTTCAATTTTATTTAATTTGGTCAAGGTTTACTCTTATTTAAATTTTGAGTTTCGTGTTTTGTTAAACGTTACATTTAAGAAAACAAGAAACTTAATTAAAACAACACAAGAAATAACGGGATCACTACAGTAAGTGTGGTCAGATAAAATAAATAATATATTGTCAGTTAAATAGATAAATTAATTTGTAACAAGAAGAAAAATCGGCTTCAAACAACGAACTAAAAAGTAGACAATATTTATACAAAAAAAGGATTCATGTCAAACGAGTAGGTAGGTAGTAGTTGTATTATGTTAAACTTCAATCTTAATCAGGTATTGTTTATGTGCAAACTAACAATTTGGCATATTATAAGAACATACAAAAAAATATTCGGGCGAATTTGGCATCCTCTTTTTTAAGTTAGTTACATTAGAAATGCAACGATGAGGAATGTCACCTCCCATACCAATTTTAACAATGCTTTCTTGTAACTATTACAGTACAATTATATTTTTTAACCAAAGTTTCGCTAAACTATCCTTGAAGTGTATCCATGACATTGAGTTATTCGTCCATTTGTCGCGCACATACCGAATGAATTAAGACTTATATGGGTTTCTCATAGATACCATTGTCAAAAATGAACGAAAAAAAATAGGACCACACGGGAAACACTAACTTTCAAATAAAAAAAATCATCAAAATTGGTTCACCCAGTCAAAAATTTTAAAGTTCTGAGGTAACAAACATAAAAAAATAACAAATAAAGTCGAATCGATAACCTACAGAAGTCGATTAAAAAATTGCATAATTCATCAAACACATTATATAGGGATTTTTTTAAATGTTTTTAACTGCGTTGCGAGTGCATCTGCACTCCTTTTACGGAAACAGCATATAAGGTAAAATATATCAAACCCATGCCTAAATAAATAAATCAAGTACCTCTATAGTCCAACAAATGTATTGCATATGGGAAACACGTGGTAAGTGTGACTGTGCGGTCACAACACTGCGGTACAGTCGAGCGCAACACTGTCAGTCAGTTCATTAATATGAAATATGAATATAATATCATATAGCATCATATGTACAAAATGACGTAGTAAAGCATATTTATCTAGTAATATTATAATAATTATTGTGTTAGCTAAAGCAACATGCAAAATTAAGCTTTAAGCAAATTGAAAAGTTAAATAAAAAACTGAATTGAAATTATTATAATGGAGCCAAATACAAATCAAAAATTTAATTTAGAGACGTTTCAAATTTATAAAAGATGCAAACAAATATAAGTTTTTGGCGTTAGGCAACATGCAAAATCTAGTTATGAGTAAATAAATATTTTTTTTAATAATGGAAATAGAGCTCTTAATAAGTAAATTATGTTAATAAATTATTTCTCAATCAAGAAATACAAATAAAAAAATACTTTATTACCGTTTTATTTAAAACGTTAATTAATGCAAGCAATAATGAAAAAATTTAAAATTGACATATACGAGTATAAAAGCAAGCAATCAAAACGGTAAAAGGCATTAATTGTAATTAATCATATTCTTGTTTGAACCCATTTTATCTCATCCCCATTGTATCCCATTTTCGCAGTTTACTGTCACACTTTGCGCCCATGTACCACAACTGACCTTTATATGATGGTGCTAATTAAAGAAAAAGGCAATTATAATAAGAAATAATCTTTTTCTCTTTAAATAAATGAATATTTTTATTTGTTTATGTCATACCATGTGTAAAGTACACATGGTATGACATAAGAAACATATTTCTAAATATGTCGTTCTTCTATTTGGACCGTATTATTTCTAAATCAACGTTTACTCTGTCACGTCGATATGTCGCAAATAACAGAGTGACATTTTTGTATTTAATCGACGATCGCCCTTGGTCTGGCTTTTGACACGCCTGACACGCCTTTTGTGGGTTCGATGAAGGCGTGGCATTGCGTTCTGTCACTAAACACACAATGTCTCCAAAACTAGTTAGTAATACTAGTCGGGGCACTCAATATTTTCTAATATTATATGAAACAAGAATGTAATTTGCCAGATTCTACAACAACTTCTCGTCGTTCGTGCACGGTGGGCTCGACGCGCCCAACAGGGAGACGCTGCCCGTCGTGGGGCAGAAGCAGATTCACAACCGCATACAGCAGCTCAACTTCCGCGACTGCCATGCCAAGATCAGCCAGGTACGGGGCACCGCACTGTGAGCGCACCGTCGCATTACCACACCGCTGGTCGACACACTAATACAGTTGATGTGCGCGTGGCAGGTGGACGCGCAGGCGACGCTGGGCAACGGCGTGGTGGTGCAGGTCACGGGCGAGCTGTCTAACGGCGGCGCGCCTATGAGGCGCTTCACGCAGACCTTCGTGCTCGCCGCGCAGACACCCAAGAAGTACTACGTGCACAACGACATATTCCGCTACCAGGTACCCCACTATATACAATATTCTGTGTACTTCATTTAAAGATTATGTAACAGAATAAATAAATTATAAGAGTAAATATCTATACTTATAATAAAATCGTCGAGGGTCGGTGTCTGTTCTTGGAAGATATTTTAAAAAAATGTCATTAGGAACCTTTATTAACGTAATACAGTGGTTCCCAACCATTGGTCTACGTGGTATACTTAAAAGTGGTCCACGGAAGCGTTGGACGCGGCGGCTCAAATATAAATTATTTAAACAAATAAATTTAATAAAATACTTTAAAATAATTACATATGAATTCATTGATTTTATAAAATGAGTATGCCAGTTTACGTAGGGAATTAGTTTTTGACAATTCGAAAAGTTGATTTGAAACTAAGTATATTTGACTAGTTGTTCCCACGCTTTGCGCTGTCATTTGTTATATATGAATGTCGGTGTTAGTATTTAGTTTTACTTTACTACGTGAGGAAGTGAATCGGACCGCCATTGAATGAAAAATTTTACTGCATTTACTTACAAGCCAAACGAGCGTAGGGGTCACCTGATGATAAGTGATCACCGCCAACCGTGCAACACCAGAGGAGCTACAGGTGCTTGGCCGACCTTTAAGGTAACGTGCTTTTCGGAGGTACCAATGTCGTATAGACCTGAAAACACTACCACAGGTAGAGCATTTTAGAGTTCCGTGGCACGTGGAAGGAAATTCCTACGAAACCGTACAGGAGTGGAACTAGTGGAGTGCCACGTATCCAGGTGGTGTGGATGATATTTAAGCTAGTGACGTACTGTGCGATGAGAAAACTCGCCGGCAGGTAACAGGTCAAACAGTTCTTCACGTAATAAATGCAGTAGAGAATGCACAGCGAGGAGACGTATCTATGCAAAGCCAAAGCGTCAAGACTTTCACCGATCATTGGGTCCCCGATGATTCGATTGGCTCTAAGTTGTATGCAATCAAATGGTTCAAGCTATGTTATTACTAGGGTGCACCAGCCCAGAGATGAGAACAATACTTCATATAAAGCCAAACCTGGGCCCTACATAATCAGTGTTTTGGCGTAAAGTACCGTCTCGCTCTGCTGACGTTCCCCCGTTTCTTTCTTCGTTTCTCTCGAGACATTGGGCGTGGCTTTAAACTGAGTATTCTAGAGAGCTGGTTGCACGACAAATGCGCAAATTTCTATCTTCTAGGGGTAGAATTGAACCAGGTTCCTTTCATCATATGAAAAAACATTCCCGAGGCATGGTTCAACAGAAGACACAACAAAACAAAAGTTTATTTCGGCACTTGTCAAAAACTTGTGCGGCCGGAGTATACAACAACATAGCACATGGATCAATAAGTCCCGAGACTAACCCAGAGATGGCGCTCGTAGTAAACTTTTTTTTAAGTGAAAGATAATTTTTTTCATAAACATGGTATTGAAAAATTTGGAAAAGCGTTGTAACCATTGTATCACTAATGTTTTCATTGTTAGTCTCGGGACCTATTGATCCATGTGTTAATATGTTAGAATCCTCCAACATGTCATTGATATGCACAACAAAACTCTTAAGGGATAGCACGCAGCCTTGGGGGACGCTTACGTTGTCGAGTATATATTCTGAGCAAAAAACTTTGATAGCGACCTTGGTGCACTGCCCAACGAGAAAGCTGGCGATCCACTTGCTCAAAATTCTCTGACAGCCAGTATGATGGAAGTTTTGTAAGAAGCGCCTCATGCCACACTTGATTAAAGGCCTTCTCTATATCCAAACTAACTTTCAGGCGCTGTTCCTTGCTCTCAATAACCGCAGCCAAGCCGTGGGTCACTAACCATAGCGGCAGCCATCTTGATGGTTATTGATGAATCGGTGATACTCCAGATAAATGTAGAGCTGCCTGGAATTTCAGTGTACTATTTCAGATGTGAAGTCAGCAGAAAATTCTATCAGGAGACATTGTGGTTTTCCTGGGGATTCAACCTATCGGGACAATCCCTTCGCCATAGCAAATTCCATATTGGCAAAAGGATAGCCGGCCGCCCAAAGTGGTAGTGCAGGGTGTTAAGAATAGTATGGGTGCTTTGAAACGTTCACCTGTGTTAGCCTCACTTTAATTTCTGTTAGTACCATCCTAGGGTAGAATATCTCATAGTGCCGCTATCATATTCGCTAGGGGTGGGATATTGGGCGCCGGAGTCCGGCATTACCTAATGCGAAACGCAATGGCAGAGAACCACTACTTAACGCTGGTCTCAAATGCTGAGTGTGGTAATAATCCTATTGAGTCTGTCTTTGCGGGGTGCCATTGCTGGCGACGTGACTCTCTCACATGTACTTTGGTCGCCTCTAATATACCATGAGTACCAGAGAGATTTCTAAATTAATAACACAACCTAAAAAACATTAAAATCACACATTCGGAGAAACCCTCGTGAAACCATGTTTGATCAAAGCCGTTGAAGAAGTCTTTAAGTTAGAGGCCAAGAAAAAGCACAAGATATACCTCTGTCCAATAACACGGCCAAAGCTCGAATTAAACTTACGTCAAATGACAGTTAGTTTCAAAAATCACCTTTTCACAAAGAAATTCGATAGGTATTGAAAGATATATTATCTGATTGGGAAGATTATATGAACTCATTCATTCATTTGTTGTAACTGTGTAATAACCTAGCATATCAAATTAATTTTCAAGACATTGTAGAGCTAATAAAAATATTAATGAATAAAAAATATATTTACAACAAGTGTTTGTGTTTTGTTTGCACAGGACATAGTGTTCTCTGACGAGGAGGGTGAGGGCTCCGGGCGATCGGAGGGCGAAGAGGAGGAGGTGGTGGCGGCGGGCGGGTACTTCCCGCCGGCGCCCACGTTCCCGCCCGCGCCCTTCCCCGCCCCGCCGCACGCGCCGCTGCCATCGCCGCCCGCCGCGCCCGCGCCTGCACCTGCCCCCGCGCCCGTCCCCGCCGCGCCAGCGCCGCACCTCAACGGGCATCCGCCGCCGCACGAGGACAACACGCGGCACCTCGTGGCCGCGCTGCAGGGTATTAAATTATTCAAACTAAAAACTTGTTACTTAATAATTTTAATATAAGGCATACGTTTGGCGCATCAACAAAAAGAAACAGTTACCATTCAATTTTTGGATAGTTTATAATTTCGCGAATAAAATTATAAACTAACCGTTTTTATAATCTTACGGTGATATGTCCATATAGTCGTGGTCAGAAATAATCTAAAATGAATAATGGTTGGTGATACAGCGAACGCGATCCCGGGGGCAGTGCCAGCGCCGCCGGCAAGCGCGCCGCCCGCCGAGCGCGAGTCCGAGGCTGCGCCCGAACCCGAGCCGCAGCCTGAACCCGACCGCGAGGTGTCGCCGCCGCCGCAGCCTTGTTTGTGTTTTTCCTTACTAATAGTTTTATACGTTTGTGATTTTTAGAACAAACTATTTTTTTTATTAGTATAAGTTATGGATTAAGAACCAAATCAAGCCAGAACTTTGTTTCGTTATAAAACCTAAACACATACGCCTAAGACGGATAAGCACTACAAGGGTATATGGAGTTTGGATGGTGGTTACTTTCACCATTAAATAAATAAGGTGCAAAAAATAAGTTTTTTGCACATTAACCCAAACTTTCGTGAAATTATAAAACTAATTTTTTTTATATTTTCTTGGGAATAATATTAGAAATTACGTTATCCATTGCTATACACAGCATGGTTTTAATCACCTGTCAGGCACCTTAACAATGGTTCCAACGCTTTTCCAATTTTTCAATACCATGTTTATAAAAAAAAATATATTTCGCTTCAAAATCAGTTTCAGCGATGACCTCCTCATTTGAACCAAATCTTTTTCCCTGGAGCATTTTTTTAAGATCAGCAAAGAGCCAGTAGTCACTGGGGGCTAAATCTGATGAGTATGGAGGGTGGGGAAGCAGATCAAAGCCCAATTCGTTCAAATTTGCCATTTTTTTCATCGATTTGTGGCAGGGTGCATTGTCTTGGTGAAAAAGGATTTTTTTTCTCTGCATGTGTGGTCGTTTTCTTGCGATTTCCTCCTTCAAACGCACCAGTAAGTCAATATAATAATCACTGTTGATCGATTTCTCTTTTTCGAGATAGTCAATGAAAATCACGCCATGCGTATCCTTTGGGATACGCATGGCGCCATGACTTTGCCAGCTGACTGCTGCGTTTTCGGACGTTTCGGACGGATGACTGCCGCTTCGACTCTGGAGTGTAGTGATGTGTCCATGTTTCGTCCATGGTGATGTAACGCCGCAAGAAATCTTTTTTGTTGCGAGTAAATAGCGATAAACAGCTTTCTGAATCATCGACTCGTTGCTGTTTTTGTTCCATCGAAAGCAATCGCGGCACCCACTTGAAAAAAACCTTTTTTCATGCTCAATTTTTCATGATGAATAGTAAATACACTTCCATATAATATCTGTGTCATCTCAGCAATCTCACGGAGCTTCAGTTTATATTGCGGCAATATCTAAAGAAAAGCTTGCTAAGTGAACCCATAAAAAATGATTATCATACGAGCAAACTGCCTCTACAAAATTATGTTTCAAATTATCATTGCAAAAGATTGAGACTCCACCACCTTTACTGGATTTCCTACAGTTATAATAATGAGTACATCCTGGAATTTGGTAGCGTAATGCCTCTTCTTCACTCTTTAGCCACGTTTCTGTTAAAATAACTATATTAAGATTGTCATGAAAAGAACGAATTTTCCTTGCTTTACCATGCTGCGTATATTAGCGTACAAAAACTTTAAAGACTTTTTAGGTTTTGTTAGGTATTCATATTTATGGACTAGTTCATATGTAACGGTTTGTTTGAAGTATTACATAATGTATTTCGTTTTTTGGAGTTATTTCTATAATTTTTGGTATGCCTTAATAATTTTTATTCTAAGATTCTTTAACTCCTCTCTGAGTTGTTTCAAGTATGCTTGTTGTTGCGGTGTTTGGTCTGAGTAAATTGAAATTGTAGTTTTATCTATTTTATATTTGTTACGCAGGATGCATTTTGATGTTACATTAGATCAGCATTAGATAGCAAACTTTTATATGTTAGAGCGATGATTGTTTGGTTGAAATTTGGATAGACGAAAAATTGTCAGAGGACTAGCACATCGAAACAGACTGACCGAGACTTGGTTCCTTAATTCCTGTGATGATTATATTTTTAGATCTCGTTTCACGTTCTTTGATTTCATGCAGTATATGTTCAAAGTTAGTATACATTGTACTAAAGGCATTAGGTGTAGAGGAAGCTTGATATACTTTAAATTTCTGTACTTCAGATTCTAAATTCTTAATTTTATTATCTGTTGCATTATTCTTGTCAAGAATATTTGCGATATCTGTTTTCATTGATGATTGTTCAATTTTTAGATAATTTGTACTCTTCTTGATATTGTTTTTGATTTTACAAACGATAACATGCCTTGGCAATGTAATGTTCACTCCAGTCTGTTTCAAAGGTAATAAGTAATAATTAAATATCTATCTGTATTTTTTTTTAAATAAGTCCCGCTGAGTTTCTTGTGGTGGTTCTTCTCAGGTCTGAGGCATTAAGTTTAGTGTACTGGTGGTAAAATATTTGACGTTCAAAGAAAAATAAAAATTATTTGAATTTGACAAACTCCAATCGAGGAATTTACGCGGTTTTTAAGATTAACGTTATACAAACAAAGTTTTTAAAAATTATTGGTTTTGGGTTCTATTACACTAAGAAATGCCCTCTGTAAAAATTTCCTGATATATCTCACATTTACAGGCATCGTCATTTACGAGTTTCCTGTTCTTTCAACAGCTACCCCTGCTCTTCCGGAACCCAAGACGTATGCCAACCTGTTGAAGTCAGGTGCTGGCGCCCCACGCGGCCCCCCTCCCTCCGCGCCGCTGCCTGCCGCTCCAGCCGCCGCGCCAGTCGCGCCCGTGCCCCACACCCCCGCCGTCTCCACCGCCACGCCGCTCGCGCGCCCCCCGCGCGCCACTCCCCACGCGCCACCGGCCGAGGCGCGTGAGGCTCGGCCGGAACGCCGCTACTCGGATGCACAGCAGCTGTTCCTGGGCAACTTACCGCACTGCGCCACCGAGGACGAGCTGCGGGCGCTTTTCACGCGTTTCGGACCCGTGGCCGAACTGCGCGTGCACAGCAAGCCGGCCGCGCCCGGTGCGCCGCGGCACCCCAACTACGGGTTCATCACCTACGAGACGGCCAAGGCGGCCGCCGAATGCCTCAGCGCTGCGGTCGGTATCTTACGCCCTCATTATTTGATTTATACATTTTAAAATGTTATCAAAATATAAATAGACATTTGCAACCATAATTGCTATAACGTACGGTTGTTTGTATTTTGCAGCCTCTGCTCTTCCCAATGGAGGGCGGCGAGGGCGCCGGTGTGAAGCTGAACGTGGAAGAGAAGAAGACGCGCGCGCGGGAGCCGCCACGCCGCCGCCCGCCCTCCGGCCACCGCGCCGCCTTCCAACCGCGCCAGCCCTACCGCCGCTAGGCTTCCTACCCGTGCAAGCCTACCGCCGCTAGGCGCTCTACCCGCGCCGCCTTACCGCCGCTAGCCCCCGCCACGCGGATCTGATCACGCTTCGCATGTCCCCTTCTTTTCGTTAAGTAGTTAGATAGTGAATTAATTTTATGTAAGGTGCTCCTCTCGCCCTTCCGTCTTTCTTCACGAAAATTCTTGTCTGTACTTGTATATCGTCGTGTTCGACCAGGGGTCGTCCCCCGCGGCTTCTCACCGTCGTCGGTGGGCTCAACTCTAGTTTAGATTTTTCAAAACTCAACCGAGACAAGTAAAAGATGACTTGTCGCGGAGGCCCACCTCCGGTCGCCGCCCCCGTCCCGTTGGACTCCTGTAATTATTATATAAGTTTATATTAAGCGGTTAAATTTTAATTTTTGTTTATAGTTAGCGCTCGTGACGCTCGCGAGCGGAGCGGGCGCCCGGATGCGCTCGCGCGCCATGTACAGCCTTTAACTTCTTCAGATATTCCTATTTTCTGTAATTTACTTTTAAAGCATAAAAGTGTTATGCGTCACTTATAATAATTATCGCAATCAGTGCATCCGAACGCTCGTTTCCTTTTTGTAAATGTGTGAGATATAAGGACTAGTGCTGAGCCGGTCTGTCTTATACTACATAAACACAGCCTTTTGTATATTTAAGCACACTGCAGTTCGTGTCTCGCTGTTTGACGCGTAACACAACCACGTGTGGCCGACATTACATACGTCGCCCTCACGCTCTCATTTTTGTATACTGATTATAATCAAAGTTGAAGTTTGATGCGCAAAATACTAGCATTCTAGTTATGATATATGTAATTGAAAAATTGTATGTAGATGTGGAAAATTATAATGTAAGATGTTGGAAGGTGCGGCCGCCCTCTCAAACACTCAGCATTTACAATCTAAACTATATTTTCTATACTACTAAAGTATTTTGATTTAAAAATGTTAAGATATATTATATTTTGACTGCGCCTTGTACCGTTCTTAGGTACTTTCGCAACTGACATTTGTCATATATCTTCTTATAGATTGTAAAAATCTCTTGATGTCATTATTTTAGAATCAATGTCATCGTTATATACGGAACAAATATGCTCCAAAGCATTTTTAAGTGGCAATATTCAATCTATAATTATTTTCAAATCTAGAAATATGATAAATCCTAATAATTTAAATCAATGAGTGATAACATTTGCCCATATTCTGTATATTATTTTTTATATTTTTACGTGATGTAAATAAGTTGGCAATATTAACATATTTGAACATTTAATTTCACATTACACAAAATTGTAATTGAACAAATTGGTCTGCTTACATACGTCATATAAATTTAATTGTTGTATTTTCAGAGTACGTTCAAATAGAAATTATACATGTTGGCAAGACTAAATTGTTTATAGCAATTGTGTATATGTCACCGTAAGATTACGAAGAAGATTAGTTTATACACAATCCAAAAATTCACCATAGAATTCAAAAAACTACTACAATAGACTGTATATATGTAATTAGTAAAACATCATTTTTGTCTTAACGCCACCGCAGCTACAGATTAGGCGATTTTGAAGTACTGGTTAGTTTAGAAACATTTAAATTTAAGAATTACTAACCTGACCAAACCTGCACTTAAATATCCGTATACCTCCGGAAGTGTTAGGACATAAATAGCAGTCACAGTATATAAACTATTTTTTTTTTCAAATATATTAAAAAATATTCTTTGTACAACATACTTTATATCACATAATAAAAAAAAACATTTATTTACACTTTTTTAGATTCTTAGCTTTGTGCTCGCAACGCGTATTGGTCGATTTTGCTGTACAGGCGACTAATCAGGGCCAGTGTATAAAGATTTTACAATATTCGTATTTTTTATTCGTATTATTTCGTATTTGTTTATAAATTGACTGGTAAGATTATAAAATAAGCGTTTTCATAATATTACGGTGACATAAACATATCACTTCCACTATGTAAAAGGAAACTGAACGCAATTGAAAGTGTTAGGCTGTAAAGAACAAATATGTAACATAATTTCGTCGTCTATAGTAGCGCCTCGACACTCAACTCTTATTTAAATATGTCACTAATACATTCTTGCGTACGGATATCATTTTTAATTTATACTGTAATGATATTTTATGTTACTTGGTAGACATTTTTGTTAACAGGGTGAGTGACTATAGTATTCTGAACTTAAAATAAAAAGTTTAATTTTTATCTTTTCCCAATTAATAAATACATTATACGTGAATTGTTAAATTTCTATAAGTCAAATGATAGCGCAACTCTGCCTAGCGTCGAGACTGTCTTGTATATGCTTACGAGTTTTCCATCGGCAGTGACGAGCTTGCTGTTGTGTGCATAGACGTGGTGACGCCGCAGCACAGAAGGCCCACGTGCACAGTGAAGATTGATACGTGACGCTTAAACCATCATTGCGTATTGCTATGAAAAGAAAAATCATAATACTTATTATGTTCATATAAATTTTTGTAAGCACATCTGGTCGGTTTTTTTAATATTTTTGTATATGTGTTAGATAAATTTCTAATAATAAACAGTATTTTGATTGTCAACAAATAAACATTGAGATTAATATTGTATTGGGAACAATATTGGACGCATTCGGAGTATTTATAGTTCACCCTACACATATTATATCCGATACCCTACGACTATTAGAGTGCCCGCGCACAGTCGCCCGTCGTCACTGCCAGCCCCCCTTCCCCCACCACGCACGCACCACTGACCACTCGTGTAGCTCTTAACCGCTTCGGTTCGTTTCTGTATTTATTGTACTGATTTAATTTAAGGTTATATCATAGTCAAAACTAGCCATATGCTAAATATCTACGAAGCTGTCGCCGGAACCAGGACGACATGGATTTGTCTTTTGTACTAAACACAATGAATGTGACCTCGCGGTTGTCGTCCGCAGACTGCAAGCGAGTTTAGACTCAGAAATTCTCAATAACATGAAACAAAACAATTGAATGTTTTATAGTTCCTTACAGTCGTTAGTTGGTTGTTGTGTCGATGCGGGTCTAAACTTAGCGTTGTGGAGTGCGCGCGGTGGTGGTGGTGGTGGTGATGATGATGGTAGTGGTGGCGCCGCGACCACCATCACCACCACCGCCGCGCGCACCTACCTCTAATAGAGACGTACATTTTGTAACAACGCCGTGTGTTTTATTTACTCTCCTGTAACAGCGAACCTTCACGATTAAAAATCACTTTAATTTCTATAAAATTTATGTATACAAAATATATTATCATTTAAATTGTAAAGTAACGAATATTCAATTAAAAATCTATAAATGCTACTTTTAACTAAAGCTAAGGAAGTTACTATAAGTCCGTTTAAAAATTACTAAATTACCACAATATCTGGGATGGAAATCAGTCCCCAGCTGTTCACAGTTCCATTCGATGTAATGAAACCGTAAATAAAATTATGTATAAATAACCTACATTAGGTAAATATACACTGCCGGCCAAAAGTTTAGGACCACTTGTAAAAATCTTTATTACTAACAAAATACTTCAAAATTATTTATGATTTAGAGGTAATTTGAACGCCTGCATCTTCTATTGTTATTAAAGAATTTCTAAGAGTCATTATTTATGTATATTTTTATGTTTGTCATCCTAGGCCTATTGTTTCAAAACATCAATGAGTGTTGTGCAAAGACAAAGTGGTAGAGTCATTGTAATATTTTTATGAGCTGCTCATTACTGATTATTTTGGTTTTGTTTCGTGTTAACCGAAATTCAAGA